>CAKNYM010046337.1:0-12115 GCA_932195095.1 Andricus curvator
AAAAGAGAACATGAGAGGATGCTGGAAAGGAAAAGGCAAAGGGGAAAGGAGAAATATAAGGAAGAAGTAGAAAAAGCGATCAAAGAAGGTAGGGTTTGGGACGTGATAAATAGGGAAAGAGGAGGAAGGAAGGGCGTGAATGAAGAAATAGAAATGAGTGAGTGGACGGATTATTTCAAGGGTCTGTTAGGGGGTGAGCAAAATAGGATCAAGGGGGAAAATAGATAGATAGTGCAGGGAGAAATGGAGGAAGGGAACGAAATAACAAGAGAAGAAGTGGATGAGGCAATAGATAGACTAAAAAGAAACAAGGCTACAGGAGAGGATGGCATGGAGAACGAAGCGATGAAATATGGAGGAGAAGGGGTTAGGGAAGGGATGTGGAAGATCTTCAACGAGGTCTGGAAAGGAGAAGGGTGGCCGGAGGAGTGGATGACAGGGCTGGTAGTACCGCTTGTCAAGAAAGGGGTGGGCAAGAAGGTAGAGGAGTACAGAGGGATCACTCTCATGCGTACTCATGCGTACTCAACTACTTGGTTAATAGAAATTTAGGGAGAAAAAGAGGGAAAATGGTCGCCTTGTTCGTAGATTTTAAAGCAGCTTTCGACTCAGTGAACAGAAAAGTGATATGGCAGGCAATGAAAGAGAGGGGAATAGAGGAAGGGTTGGTGGAGAGGATAAAGGAAATTTTTACTGAAACCAGGATTAGGGTGAGGATAGGAGGGAAAAAGGGAAAGGTTTTGTGGACAGGAAGAGGTCTAAGGCAAGGGTGCCCGTTGAGTCCGCTACTCTTCAATATGCTACTGGCAGACTTAGAGGAGAAGCTAAAGGAGAAAGGGAAAGGGGGAACGATTTTGGGTAATAGCAAACTATACTCTCTAGCATACGCGGACGACGTAGTTCTATTAGCAGACGATGAGAAGGGGTTAAACCTAATGATGAGAATATTCGAAGAGTATGTGGGATCGAAAGAACTGACGGTGAACGTAGGGAAGACCAAGGTGATGGGCTTTAGAAGTAGAAAGACCAAAATAGGCTACGTTTGGAAGATGAACGGACAAATAGTGTAAAGGGTGGAGGAGTCCTGTTACTTAGGTTTTTGGTTTGAGGCCGGAGGGGGAAACGAGGTGAGGAAAAGAATCGAATGTGCGAGTAAAGTAATGGGCCAAGTATGGGGTATAGGAAAGAGAAGGTTCAATGACGATTGGAGAATGAGGGTTTGGTTGTTTGATGCGTTGGTCTGGGCGGTGTTGTGTTATGGAGTGGAGGTCTGGGGATGGAAGGAACATAGGAAAGTGGAAAGCATGCATGAGAGATTTCTGAGATGGGTAATGGGGGTTAGTTGGAATTGCCCAGGATACATGTTAAGGGAAGAATTAGGAAGGTAAATAATGGTAACTAGACAAATTAAGAGAGCCTGGAGGTTTGAAGAGAAGTTGAAAAGGGGAGCAAAATAGCACAAGTATGCTTGGACGAAGTTCGGAACAAGGAGACGAGAGGCAATTTGGGAAATTCGAAATGGGAGGAAGAAAGGAAAAAAATGAGGAGGGCTTGTGAAATAAAAGAAGGGGTCCTGGATTGGCAAATCATAGAATTAGAGCTGTTAGTAAGACAAGGAGAAGAGAGATGGAGAAAGATTATGGATTCGAGGTACAATAGATGGTATATGATGGTCAAAGGGTTAACAGAAGCAGAATATTTGCAAAAAATAAAAAAGGAAGACAAATGGAACAGGGTGGTACGGTTTAGAATGGGAGAAGGAGTGAGACCTTGTTGATATTGGATGGATGAAGATGACAATCTGTGCAGAGTATGTGGATACGAAATGGAGTCATGGGCACATGTGTTAGAGAGGTGTACAGGCGAGGAAGATGGACAGTTGAGTGTGGATGAGTGTGTGAGATGGATTTTGGATGGGAATGGACATGGAGTGACGTGGATGAAGAAATTGGAAGAAATAAGAGAAAGCAAGGGAACAGGGCAGAGCCAAACGGTTAATCCTAAAAAGGTAAATAACTAGCAAAAAGTAAAATTTTAAAATCGTTGAAAATGTACTTTATGGTAAGAGGAAACGGAAGCCCTGGAAGATCGCTCCTTTTTTAGAATTTCAAGAATTATTAGTAATTAGTAGTTATTAGTAATTAGTATAATTAGTAAGGCGACGCATTAGAATATAAGCAGCGGTTAAGTTAGATTAAGGATGGAATGTAAATATATGTACAGGGAGCGGAGGCCCTCAAACCCGTAAAAGGGAGAGATTAAATACAAGTATATAATTTATTATAAATAAATTATATATAAATATATATTTTTCAGAGAGAGAGAAAATTTCTGGATGAATGATTAAAAAAGTATATTTTAAGGCTAATTATTAAGGTTTAAATATTATTTTTACTATAATTGATTAAATAATATCAGTTAATGTTTAAAATTTGTAACAATTACAATTGTTTATAAAGTTAATTAATTACATTAGCAAAATAAATAGAAAAATATGAATACGATTCAAACTGTTTTCAAAATACTCATCTTTATATTCAATTTTCCTAATAATAAATTACATGTTTTCATGAATTTTTTATTATTAATGATTAAAGCTGCGCTTATTGTTAATGAAAACTATGCTCTTCTTTCATTTTTATAAAAAGTATCAAGTTTTAAATGAATTTTAGTATTTTTGCTGTACATAACAATGCAAAAACAGCACTACCTGATCGGAGCGCCATCTATTGGATTTATTTGAACTACGATACCCCTCCGGATGCTAAGAGAACAACTACCACATACACATACACGGGCGATGCATAGGGCTGCTCACGAAGGAACAGTAAGGAGAAACCACGCTAATGCATTTGCGGCGATAAAGCATGGCAACTTTTTCGGTATAGATGGGGGGGGGGCTTTCCTAATGTGTGAGTGAAATATCTGCGATAGCGGAGAGATCGAGAGTGTCGAGTGTCATGGCGGTCAGTCAAACCCGAGGCAAAGGAAATTTTGTTTACGTGCCGTGATGAAATTCGAGTGTAATATTAAGATTATATTTATAATTATTTGTAGAAAAAAGGTGGCTGCCATTACATCTTGCTTTAATCAATTATTATAAAAAAAGTGAGATGCATAAAGCAAGGTTTTTTGAATTATTTTGTAGGAATGAAATAAAATATTATATTTTCCTTGATTATCCGTGGTTTTTTCCAATAAATTACAATTTTATTATTTTTAATGATAAAATGTGACAGATTAATATAAAAGCAGATTCAGGGTAAGTGTAATAACCTCAGCCCTGAAGAAGTGAACTGCAATGTTCACGAAACGTCGGCAACATTCATAGTTTCGCACACGATTGAAACCCGAAAAATCTTTGAATTTTTAATTTAAATTTATTATAGTGTAATAACTGTTTCTTGTTTTTCTTTTTTAATTAAGAAATACAAATATCTGTCAGCAATTTGAGGTTTTGATCATTGAAAGCAACCATATTTAAGAGTGTTTACTTTATCATCTTTGAAATTGTAGAGTTTTCAATTGTAACTCTTGATAATGGTAGAAATTTGAATTGTTTTCAGTTTTGAAATACAAAATTATGCAATTTTGATGCTTTACATTCGACTTTCCGTCAATTTGGAAGATTTAGAATTGAAAGCTTGACTTTAGTTCTTCAAAATCATCAACATTCAAGAACTTTTATTTATACATGTTTATAATTGAACATTGTTTATTTGCAACTCTTCAAATTGTAGAACTTACCATTATAAATTTTTAAAATTCGAGAGTTTTTAATTTTGACCATTAACAATTTCAAAATATGCGAGTTCAAGTTTTACAATGAAAAATTCTTTAATTTTTATGCTTTATATTTGAAATTTCTTACATTTAGAAGATTTAGAATTAAAAAGTCGACTTTCAATTTTGAAAAATTTCATTTATGTATCTTTGAAATTGAAGGGTTGTCAATTATAACTTCTCAAAAATGTAGAACTTTCAATTGTAAATATTTTAAAGTGGAGAATTTTTAATTTGGACATTTTACAATTAAAAATTATGCGAGTTTTAAGATTCACAATTATTTTCGCACTCCCAATTCGAGGTTGGTCAAAGAGGTTAATGAACATTATTTTTGCAATCAAAGTACATGATAATAATTGTTATAGAATATTTTTATGAATAGGCTGTTTTGTAAATATCACTGGAACCTTAATTTAATATTCAAATTTTTTAAATTACATGAATTTGATAATATTTTCATTTCAAAGTGTTTCCTCATTCAAATTTACTGCTGAAATAGGCGGTAACTCTTTCGGCTCTTGGCGAGTGTACTTCGTGCATCTTCGTAGCTCTCGCAGATATTTCACACAAAGGTCTCGACATCTATTCCGAAAAAGTTGCCATGCTTTCGTAGTACACAGTTTCTTCTTCTTACTATTACTTCGTGGTGCTGCTGTTCTCTTAGCACCCGGAGGGGTATCGTGGTTCAAATAAATCCAATAGATGGCGCTCCGATCAGGTAGTGCTGTTTTTGCATTGTTATGTATAGCAAAAATACTAAAATTCATTTAAAACTTGATACTTTTTATAAAAATAAAAGAAGAGCATAGTTTTCATTAACAATAAGCGCAGCTTTAATTATTAATAATAAAAAATTCATGAAAACATGTAATTTATTATTAGGAAAATTGAATATAAAGATGAGTATTTTGAAAACAGTTTGAATTGTATTCATATTGTTCTATTTATTTTGCTAATATAATTAATTGGTTTTATAAAAAATTGTAATTGTTGAGAATTTTAAACATTTACTGATGTTATTTAATTAATAATAGTAAAAATAATATTTAAACCTTAACAATTAGCCTTATAATATACTTTTTTAATCATTCACCTAGAAATTTCCTCTCTCTCTGAAAAATATATATTACATATAATTTATTCATAATAAATTATATATATACAGAGTGTCCCAGTACTCAAAAAACATTTTTGTATTTTTGAATTCTAACAAAAAAATTACGTCGAAAATAATTTTAAAAAATTTGTGCTAAAGTTAATAATTACCGAGTAATTAACAATTAAAGATTAATCAATCAGAAGCACGCGTTAGAAGGTCGACAGTCCATGTGCCATCGACAAAAGTGTGTGCATAAACAAGTTGAGTTCGTATAATTTCTCCTCCGTTTGCTTTTCCAGTATGTTGTGACTCTCTGATGTAACTTCACACGTCAACGAGATACAAAAATTGCAAAAAATATTTTCCTCAATCAACCAAATTAGAGAACATTCTCATGAATTCTGTAAATTCCCTTGAATTTTGTGAACTCAGTGGAATTCTCCTGAATTCTGAAGAATTCTCTTGAATTCAGCAGAATTTTCTTAAAATCAGCGAAATTCTCTCTAACTCTGTAGAATTCTTCTGATTTCAGCAGAATTCTTTTGAATTCAGTGGAATTCTCTTGAATTTTGTATCATTCTCATGAATTCAGTATAATTCTCTTGAATTATGTAAAATTCTCTTGAATTCAGTAGCACTCTTCTAAGTTTGGCAGAACTCTCTTCAATTCAGCAGAATTCTTTAACTTTCGGCAAAATTCTCTTGAGATCAACAGCATTCTCTTGAATAATGTAGAATTCTCCTGAATTCAGTAGAATTTCCTTGAATTTATCATAATTCTCTGGAATTCTGTAAAAATATCTCGTAAATTCAGCAGAATTCTCTTGAATTTAGTAGAATTCTCTTGAGATCGACAGAATTCTCGTGCAATCTGTAGAATTCTCTTGAACTGAGTAGAGCTCTCTTGATTTCCGTACTGCACTGAAATCATCAAGCATTTAATTATGACTCTTGCGTGTCGCATTTTTTCAATGGAATTTCATCGACATTTCTTGTAACGTTCACAACAATCAAAATTGGAAAGACTAATGAATTAAAAAAAATCAAAGCTTATTCTAATGAATTTAGAAGTTTTTAAACATTTGTAATGAGTTCAAAAGTGTTCAAGGGAATTTTACAGATTGTACGAGAATTCTGCCGATCTCAAGAGAATTCTGTTAAACTCACGAGAATTCTGCCAAACGTAAGAGAATGCTACTGAATTGAGGAGAATTCTACAGACTTCAAGAGAATTATACAGATTTTAAGAGAATGCATAAATAAAGAGAATTCTACGGTATTCACGAGATATTTATACAGAATTCCACAGAATTATGATTAATTCAAGGGAATTCTGCCTAACTCTAGAGAATTCTTTTGAATTCGAAAGAATTTTGCTGATTTCAAGAATATTCTGCTAAATACGAAAGAAAACAGGATAATTTGACTAAATTCAAGAGAATTCTGCCAAACCTAGGAGAATTCTACTGAATTTAAGAGAATTAAACAAAGTTTAAGAGAATTCTACTAAATTCAAGAGAATTCTACTGAATTCAGGAGAATTCTACATTATTCAAGAGAATACTGAATTCAAGAGAATTTTACATAATTCAAGAGAATTATACTGAATTCATGAGAATGATAGAAAATTCAAGAGAATTCCACTGAATTCAAAAGAATTCTGCTGAAATCAGAAGAATTCTACAGACTTAGAGATACTTTCGCTGATTTTAAGAAAATTTTGCTGAATTCAAGTGAATTCTTCAGAATTCGGGAGAATTCCACTGAGTTCTCGAAAATTCTACAAAATTCAAGGGAATTTACAGAATTCATGAGAATGTTGTCTAATTTGGTTGATTGTGGAAAATATTTTTTGCAATTTTTGTATCTTGTTGACGTGTGAAGTTATACCAGAGAGTCACACCTACTGGAAAAGCGAACGGAGGAGAAATTATACGAACTGAACTTGTTTATCCACATACTCTTGTTGACGGCACATGGACTGTCGACCTTCTAACGCGTGCCTCTGATTGGTTAATCGTTAATTGTTAATTAATCGGTAATTATTAACTTTAGCACACATTTTTTATAATTATTTTCGACGTTATTTTTTTTTGTTTAGAATTCAAAAATACAAAAATGTTTTTTGAGTACTGGGACACCCTGTATATTAATATAAATATCTTTTTTAACTAATTAATCTTGTCAATCACTTTTTAATAAATTATTCCTTCCAATAATTATAAGTGTCTTCAATAATATATTCAATAAATAGTTTTTCTTCAATTCTAAACTATTTTGATGTAATTTTTACATTAATTTATATATATATAATTTATTATGAATAAATTATATGTAATATATATTTTTCAGAGGGAGAGGAAATTTCTAGATGAATTATTATAAAAGTATATTATAAGGCTAATTATTAAGGTTTAAATATTATTTTTACTATTATTGATTAAATAATATCAGTAAATGTTTAAAATTTGTAACAATTACAATAATTGTTTATAAAATTAAATAATTACATTAGCAAAATACATAGAAAAATATGAATACAATTCAAACTGTTTTCAAAATACTCATCTTTATATTCAATTTTCCTAATAATAAATTATATGTTTTCATGAATTTTTTATTATTAATAACACAGCCACGCAAAAAAAAACTTTGTTTCGGATCTGGAGGTCAGACCATGTTTATAATAGGTTTTTGGGGTCGCTGAATCCGAATTCGAGGTCCAAAAACCCCCAGCACGTCAGGGTTCTGACATAACCTCAAAAAACGTAATTAAAAATTTTTTTGTTCGGGTCTGGAGGACAGACCATGTTTCCTATATGTTTTTGGGGTCACTGAATCCGAATCCGAGGTCCGAAGAACCCCAGCACGTGAGGGTTCTGACATAACCTCAAAAAACCTCATAAAAAATCTTTTCGTGGGTCTGGAGGTCAGACCATGTTTCCTATATGTTTTGGGGTGGCTGAATCCGAATCCGTAGTCTAAAAAACTCCAGCACGTCAGGGTTTTGATTTTCAAAGAAACTCGTGAAATTTATTCATCTGACGTGCTGGGGTTTTTTGGACCTCGGATTCGGATTCAGCGACCCCAAAAACATATAGGAAACATGGTCTGACCTCCAGACCCACGCAAAGATTTTTTATGAGGTTTTTTAAGGTTATGTCAGAAACCTCACGTGCTGGGGTTCTTCGGACCTCGGATTCGGATTCAGTGACCCCAAAAACATATAGGAAACATGGTCTGTCCTCCAGACCCGAGAAAAGATTTTTTATGACGTTTTTTGAGATTATGTCAGAACCCTGACGTGCTGGGGGTTTTCGGACCTCGGATTCGGATTCAGCGACCCCAAAAACCTATTATAAATATGGTCTGACCTCCAGATCCGAAACAAAGTTTTTTTTGTGTGGCTGTGTAATTAAAGCTGCGCTTATTGTTAATGAAAACTATGCTCTTCTTTTATTTTTATCAAAAGTATCAAGTTTTAAATGAATTTTAGTATTTTTGCTATACATAACCAAAGATATTAGTACCTAGATGCGGCAAGGGTCAGGAGTGGGGACGCCGAATATCTATATGTCACTACTTTCTAGCCTACATTGAGGTGCTGCCCTCTTCAACTTTTCATTGTTTCCATGGCAACCGCGTCAAATCGTGTGAAATGTGAATGAGTCACCGTCGGTGGTGCGAGCTTAGCGAGCAAAAAGACCTGCCAGGCTAGCTATGAACATTGGGTTGAAGTTTCAGACGTCTAATCTGACAATTTTTTTTTAATTCTTGGAATAAAAAAAAACAAAAAAAAGGTTCTAAAGTTTCTAAAACCAACATTTTTTATTTATTTACCAGCTGAAATTTACCCAGCGTCACCTGGAATTTTAAGAGATTTCATAGAATTTAAAGGAATTTTAAAGAGACTTTAAAGGATTGCAAAAGATCTTGAAGTAATTTTAAGGAATTTCAAGAGATTTCAAGAGATTTAATAAGATTTCAAAAATTATTAAAGGATTTCAAGAGATTTATAGTGTTTTAAAGAAATTTCAAGGGATAAAAAGACTTTAAAGGATTTAAAAGAATTTTCAAGGGATGCTAATTGATTTTAGGGATTTAAAAAGAATTTTAAAAGAGTTGAAAAAGAGGTTTTTTTCAGAGATTTCACAAGATTTAAGATATTTTAAGTGATTTTAACAAATTTTCAGGAATTGGAAGAGATTTTAATGAACTCCAAGGGATTTTAATATATTTTAAATAATTTTAAGAGATTTACAAAATAATCTTAAATTTTTTAAAAATCTCTTGAAATCCGTTGAAATTGCCTAAAGTTAAATAAAATTCTTTAAAATCCATTAAATTTTCTATAAATCTCTTAAAATCGTTTTACATATTTTGAAATCTCTTAAAACCTCTTAGAATTCTTTCAAATCTCTCGAAATATAATGAAATCTCTTGAAAATCTTTAAACTCTTTTGCAATCCCTTTAAAATCTTTAAAATCAAGTAAAATCCCTTAAAACCCATAAAATGGTTCAAATCCTTTAAATCTTTTGTAAATCTCTTAAAATGACTTAAAATATAATTCCATCAAGTCACTTAAAATCTGGTGAAATCCTTTAAAATCTCTTAAAATCCCTTAAAAATCCTGAAAGTCACTACAAATCTTTTAAAATCCCGGGCAACGCTAGGTAAATTTCTGCTAGTAAATAAATAAAAATAAAATGGTTTTGGGAACTTTTTTCATATTTTTAATACAATAAATGTAAAAAAAAAGTTCATCAGACTGAACGTCTGAAACTTCAACCCAGTGCTATGAACTATTCCCAAGGCGGCAGAGCTGAAAAAGAAATGGGACTAACGAAACAGATAAAAAATAATGAGTAAGAAGTGAAAAAATGTGGAAAATTAAAATTCACGAATTATTTAATTTTCCATAACTATTAAATTCTCAACATTTATATTCGTTTAATTTCAAATTATCGAATATAAATATTTTAATTATAATTATTTTGACTAACATAATTGATTAATCGATTATAATAAATTATTGCGGCTAACCAAAAATACCCAAAAAATAAATACCATATACACAAGTAGATGAAAAATAAAAATACCTAATTATAAAATTTAATAAAATTATTTGTATTTAAATAATGAGGTAAATTAATTATTTAATATATATATATATATATATATATATATATATATTGAATAATTAATTCATCCAATTATTGAAATTAAATTAATTTTAGGAAATTTTATAATTCGATAAATTTGGATATTGGAAATTTTAACATTTGTCCATTTATAATTCGGTTCCATATTATTTTCGGCAATTACTTCCTCATAGAGGAAGCTTTGTAGTGGTGTCAAAATCCAGTTTCCAAAAAACGGTTTTTCTGAATATATTGCAAGAGGAATATATATAATTTGACGTCCTGAAAAATTGTCCGGTAGTATGCATGTGTGAGTGTATGTATGTCAAGCTTTTTACGATCGTGCAATATCTGGTGAACGTGTACAGATAAATTGATCAAATTTGGCATACTTATTCCACTATACATATACGAAGTTGAATTTCTTACAAGGCTTTAACAAAATATTTTAAAACTAATTGAAAAATGTTAATTAATAGATTAAATCTTTCAAATCATCTTCTTTGGGACTAATAAAAAATACCGAAACAATAATTATATATATACTGAATCTAAACAATTTAAAAAAATAGTTTCAAATAAATATCAATCTACTTTAATAAACAAAATTTTGGTCGAACAAAAAATATTTTATTTATTTGTCAAATTAAATCTATATCTATAATTTGAGTAAATGAAGCATTATTCGAATTAGTGAAGTAAATGACAAGTAGACGGTAGAAAAATTAAGCAAAATTTGTTTTATTTTGATGAGTCTTATTTTATATTACAAATTTACGTATATTAGGTTTTTTCAACATATTAAAACGGATTAACAGATATATTAATTAAAATACGGATTTTTATTACTATAAATTAAAAATGACAGTATTTGGATTGTTTCTTGGCCTCAACGGTGGAGAGAATATTAAAAGAAATTAAAAAGAAGACTGTTATTTTTATCATAAATAGTAAAATTTAATTTAAAACTAAGTTAAATAAATAAAATGAAATGATATATTAAATCTCCACAGTTTGCTGAGCCTTCTCACCAGGAGTATCCCATAAATTATGCAGTACTCTGGCAGTACTATATTAATGAATGAAGTATTATTTTTTTTTTAATAAATAGGTATTTTGTATGTCTATTAAAAACAAAATAAAATGGCAAATAAATTGGAATGATTTAAACATAATTTTTAGAGATAAAAAATAATTGGGAAGTTGTGTCCCTGAATTTAAATTTTTTACCGAATACAACTTAATTTAAGGATTACCCCATGCGCCAAGGTGAACAATCCGTTGAGAGGGAAAAATGGGTTAAGTCAAATGCCACGAGTTATCACATAAGAAAAAAATGTTATTTGTATGATATTTTATAAAAATTCGTGAATTTAAAACCAATTTTTTAATGTTTTTTCCTGAAAAAAATGCACTTATTAGTAGGAAAGCAACTTATTTCTAATTTTTTTTGTTTGTTTCGTGGTTTTTTTGGTTTTTAACTTATTTTCTAAACTACGTACTATGCTTAAAATTAATGATTAATTTTTAATTTCATAACTATATACAGCTATATATACATATGTACATTTAAGTGTTACGAGTTTAAAAGGCTTTTTGACATATCGCTCTACGTTTTGAGACCTCCTGAGTGAAAAAAGGGTTTTTACGGTATTTAAATTTACCACGTGGTCTTCTTTATATGTATTTTATTTTTTTTTCGTAAAATAATATAAACAATAAATAAATAGATAATATAATATAATATAAACAATTGACATTTTTAATCAAAATTATCAACATTATTAATTTATATATTTTATTATTTTTATTATTTATTTATAAATGAAAATTGTATTTAATTGAATATAAACGAAATTTTTCATAAAATGGATTTTCAGAATTAACCAAGCTAATTTTAAGCATTTATAACTCCTATGGAAAGATAATTTTTTTCAAATTTATTGAACTTTTTTTGTTTTAAAAATTTATTTTTCAAATAAAAAAAATGTATCCTGAAGCGAATGCGGTAGCCGATAGGAATTATAATGTTTTAGAAATAATTGAGGTCAGTCTGTGGGTCGAGACTGATTCAAAAGAAATTATTT
>CAKNYM010046341.1:7500-23024 GCA_932195095.1 Andricus curvator
TATAATATATATAATATATAATTAATTATTATATTATTATTTATAATCTTCAAAAATTAATTTGAAACATCTCAGATTATAAAACATTCATTAAAGTGTGATACTATCATGTGTGTTTCAAGTGTCGTGTTTTGACCCATCTGGCCTGTGCGAATTTCAACATTTCCAAAAAAAAACTTTGATAAACTTAAAAAAAGGTCAAACAGATTACTACTGCATGAAAAGCAACGGGCAAAGCTTCAGCGATACCTGTGCGGTAATCCAGCGTTTCCCAAACTACTACCGCAGGTAGATACCCTACTGCCTGGTAGGGAGATGCCACCCCGGGCCCGGTAGCTCGGCAGGCTCCGAGGCAGGCTCCCCACTGCGAGCAGACGGCTGCTTTCGTATACCTGCAACGAATAACCCTTTCATACAATAACTGAAATTATAAAGACATGGCTCAATTAAATTTTAATTAGCTGAATGAAATCCGTGACATAATTTTAAAAAAAAATGAAAAAAAAGTTCTTGAAAATCTGTTGATATCTGCACTAATGAAGGAAACATTTACAAATCTTGTGAATATATAAATGGGACCTCACAGTGTAACGTTTTTGTCATAATCTAACAAATCTAACGCATCCTATTAAAGTTTAATTTATCATTATTTTACCAAATTTTCATTTTCTTCAACCGGCTCTAATTCTCTAACAATGGGAAGATCGCGCTAAATAAGCATCCGCTTCCGAGTGACAGGCGTCCAGTGTCTCTCTTGGGTTCCAGTATTGTGAAAAGATTTGAGGGTGGCGACCCTACCGCTTCCCAGAAAGTGCGAAAAAAGTTTGGGAAACAAGGTAGTCTATGGTAGTTCGTCTGGGAAACCTGCAATGAATATTCGCAACACCGACGGTACGTCTGCCCTTCAAGCTCTTGTCCACTCAGCAGCAACGGCTACCACCAGCGAGCCTGATCTCGCTGCTATGATCAGAAATGATGTCTTAGAAGGACAAAAGGTAGCGTTTGTGCCGTCACAAGAGATTCTCTTGAGAATCACAGGCCTCCTACGACAGGGAACTTGAGACTTACATTTCTGGCCTTAAACTTAATTATAAGAACATTGTACTTATCGGTGACCTGAACACAAATCTTAATACTACTGACAATTTACCTCACTATTTAAAATCAATAGTGTTCTCCTCCTGATTATCTATAGTTCCCCATGATAACACACACCACACCGACCATTCTAATACATGGATTGACTTGATGATTGTTGACGATCTAGACAAGGTGATTTCTTCTACTCAACACTCAATCTCATTCTTCTCAAACCATGATCTTATCAGTATCCCATACCATTTCTCCTCTAATCCCTCCTCTAAAATAACTCTTCTCTCCATACGCGATCTCCCAAATATAAATGAAACGGAATTTCTTGAGCACCTCCCTACTTATGACTGGAAAAGCATTTTTACCGAAAAGGATATAAATAGAAAGGAGATTTATCTAGCCACATTTTTATCTTCAGCCTTTGACAAATATGCACCTCTCCATACCCTTAAAACAAAAAAGAAGTCCACACCTTGGATTACTTTTTATATAAAAGATTTGATGAAAGAAAGAGGGAAAAAACGTAGATTGGCTAAAAGAAAAAAAAATAGTGGTATTCAAGCCGAATATCGTAACTTAAGAAACTTCCTTCAAACCGAAATCAGAGATTCATACAATCAATATAATTATAATTATATCAAAAACCAGAATAAAAATGGAAATATCTGGCTTCTCTTAAGACGGTTCAGAACTATTCCTCCAAAACACTTGGCTCCTGATGACAATTTCTCCCCTGCAGACCTTTTAACAGCTTTCACCACAAAATCATTACTCCTTGCAAAACAGCAGTCCTTCCCCGTCCTCAGGTCCTCTACTCTTGATGATACTAAATTATTCTTTTCTGAGATATCGCAAGAAATCCTAATTAAAAAACTCTTAGAGGTAAAATCGAATGCTCAAGGTTCCGATGTTATTTCAATTAAAATGATTCGCCTAGCTTTACCAGTCATTGGTTCTATTCTCTTGCACATCTATAATGCATCTCTACAGGTGGGAATATTTCCTGATCCCTGAAAAGAGGCGATTATTCGCCCTGTTCATAAAATATCTACCCTACCTTTCCCAAAGATTTCCGTCCGATATCCATCCTCTGTGCCTTGTCTAAACCTTTTGAACGCATTTTCCATCAGCAACATACGCCACACATGGAAACGTATAATTTAATTGACCCAATGCAATCTGGGTGCCGTGCCAGGCATAGTACACTTACAGCTTCACTTAAAGTAACTTCTGACCTGGAACTGGCAATTGATAGAAGGAAAATAACGGTTGATGTCCTTTGCGACTTTTCTAAGGCGTTTTATACAGTTAACCATAATCTACTATTGACTAGGCTCACATCACTTTACCTCTCAAATATGGCTGTTAGATGGTTTGAATCTCATCTCAGTAATCGTTCTGAAATAGTACAAATTAGCAATGGTGAGCGTTCTGATTGTGGGGAGGTTAAGAGTGGTGTCCCTCAAGGTTCCCCGCTTGCAAACACTCTATTCAGTATTTATACATCTGAACTTGAAAGCGAAATTCGACACTGAAACTATCACAAATATGCTAACGACTTCAAAATTTACCTCTCCGGGCCTATTGCCACTCTTAAGAGCTTACTTCAAAAGGTACAGGCGGATATCGATCTGGTGGTGCAGTGGGCTTTGACGAATGGCCTCACTCTTAAACCTGCTATAACTATGGCTATAATCACATGACCTTCTTCCCCTCCTTCACTTGAAACAATTGCAACCTTACCTTCTCTTTCGATCGATCGGCGTCTCATCCCCATTGTGGAATCTGTAAAAGATTGAGGCTATATTCCTAACCGCTCTCTTACTTAGAAAGAACAAGTTGCGGATATTGCGAGGAAAACCTGTAGAGTTCTCCAACAGTTAAACAGGAATAAAGAATCACTTCCTACTCCAACGCGTATCCTCCTAATTAAAAGCCTCATCCGCCCTTTCTTTGACTACGGCTGTGTGCTACATGACGATATGACTGATGAGCTGAATGCCAAGCTCGAGCGTACGCGTAATTCTTGCATACGGTTCATCTATAACATCCCAAAAAGTGAACATATTACCCAGTATAGAGAAAGGGCAGGACTTCTTAACGTCGAAAAAGAAGACAATTTTTTATTGGTAACTTGCCTTATAGCCTATTCAGTAATGAAGCTTCATACTATATTTTTAACCTCTTCCATTTCATTGATAAAGATCAACCGACACACTCCAAACTCCGTGAAAAGAAAACAGAACTAAACATTCAGCCACACCGCACGTGTAAAATGGAGAGATGTTTTATTATTCGCGGTGCTAGTCTTCAGGACAAACTACCTATAACAACTAGAAATGCACCTTCACAATATGACTTTAGACACACACTTCAGTAACACTTAAGTCCTTAAGTTAAATACCTACTTTCAATTTCAGTCGTCAAATCGATCGCCATCACATTTCATTTCTTATATGTACCGCCTGTTCCTTATAGGGCTATCTAGCCCTAGGAACTTTTCATGAATAAATACAAATGCATTGAGGCGTTCGTTGAGTCTCAGATGATACGTCGTGGCGCAAGTTAAAACTAATAAGTGTTAAAGTGCTCATTAGTGCTAATTCACATCTGATTTGAATTTAGAAAATGATTATGTTCATATTTATTTTTTCACACTTTACTCCCACTTGTATAAGTACAGAAACTTAACCTCCTTCACTATCGTTTTTTCTAATATTGTAATAGCCAATTTCGTATTCATACTGTGTTTACAAAATTGAATTTTTTATATTTCTATTTACAGTTTCGTGCATCAACATTTGTTATAGGTAAATAATGTATTAATGAATACGTTTGTACAAGTAAATATATATTTTTGAGGTTATCTATAACGGTTCGGATTATAATACGGATTTTAGATTTTTAAATCTTGCATCACAGATCATAATATCTCAGATTATACAATTTTATAATACGAAATATTATCAAGTAACATGTTTTTTTAAGATCTAGAGATTGTAATTCTAATTATCTAGATCCCTGTCCCATAGCAGTTAATAGTTCAAGATTCCATCCGGCAACATATATTTGTTATTACCGGGTATAATCCATTTTCCTCAGTTCATAGAATCTTGTGAGATTTTTTGGAATATACTTGGCCCAGGAATTTTCTAGAATATTCTAGAATAAAATTTTCCTCAATATTCTTGAATAGAATTTTCTACAATATTCTTGAAGAATATGACATCATGTGGAATTCTTTGAAATATTCTGGAATTTTCTAGAATGTTTTAAAGTTGTATTGAACACTTCGACGATCAATAGAGAAACGGCGAGTTCTAATAAGGTGTGGTCAAGGTAATTTTATAGGTATTTTTGAAAGCGAAAATTTGTTTTGTGGGCGTATTTTCGTATCTCGTGTCGTTTGGTTGGAAAATTCAATTGTCGCTCTTTCATTAGCATTTTTGATGGGTAAAATCATAACCTTTAGCTTTGGTCAAGGAATGTTAGTAACAAACTTGACCTCGATTTTTGCGCCATAAAAAAGTGTGCCAAATCGCAATCCAATTTAATAATTCTTTTGATAGTTATCATGCACACAAACCACTACATTGTTATGTGTTGCGTATAGTTTTTAAGTCAAAATTTTTTTTTTTTCGAGTCGAAACAAAAGAAGATACAATAAGTTGATATTGTAACATTGCCCTACTCCCTAGGTAAATATAAACCACCCCGAAGATAATTTTTGTGGCAGGTAGAGTCTAGACTGAAATCAGAGTAAAAACTATAGTTAGATTTCTGTAAACCAGTTTAAATCGTTAAACACCTTCAGAAGACAACAGAAAACAGACAAATGTTGTTCCTTATAATATATAATTAGAATATATAAGTTATGACTGTAACCTTTGCTCCAATTTCAGTGCACATATATCTGCAATAAAAATTGTATGTTTTTTTCTATGTTCTTACTGACTAGGACATGCAGTCAAAGTAAAGGTTTCGAAGTAGCTGATAAGTAAAGAATTTTTATCTAACAGTGGCAAGCATCTTCGACCTGTTCAACGGCATAAATATAGCTTTTTTCTATCTTTTCTTTCCCGCAAATGACCGCGACATGGTTTCAATAACGAGTATAGTAACCAGGGAATGGATTTCCCACGAGTGACTCACCGTGATATCCAGGGACCTGGGGTGAGCCCTCATTTTTCTGTCGTTCGCGTTCCTCCTTCGGGCATTGTCTCTCTATGCATTCTCAATCCTTCGTCTTTAACACTCAGGACGTTGCCCCGATGCGACGGGGTTTGGTACCACTGGCATAGATGCATAAATACACGATGTATGTATTTTAGAGCGCATACGTATGACGCAACCGAGATGCGTAGCGTGCGTGTGCGAACAAGCCATACGTACCTACATTACACGCAAATAAATATGCTATGTAGATATGGGGTTGGAGGTGCAACAATAGGCCCTCAACAGTCGCTATGGCAACCCCATCAATCCCTTAGCAACAGCTCGAGGTCTTAAAGGAGAATATTCGCTGCAGTTTCGCAGAAGCATCGAATGACGTTTGAGGACTCACTCAATTCCACGCAGGGGCCTTCCGGTCAACATCCTCAGTCGAGAAACAAGTTCACTTCACGTTAGCTCAAATCTGGGCTATTGTACAGCAATCTACTTTGAAAATGTATGTAGTGCGATGTTAGAATATTATATTGCAAATGCACTGAGTTTTGCGTTTTAGGGCCATGTGAATCATTAAAGTGGAACGTTTTGGTTCACCAAGATAACTGAAAATGATTTTCTGTGATAATAATAATATCAAAACAATGTATAAGGCTAAGAGACATCTACGTACATTTGGCATAACAATTAGACAGAACATAATTAGACAGGAAAAAATGAAAAAATGGCGAAAAAATGGAATGGAAAAAAATGGACAAAAAAGTTCTGCCATTTGCTATAAAATAATGATCCAATTCTGTCAAGATTCAAACAGTTTCACCTCAAGTGCACAACATTACTACTTGTGTTATTGCAGCATTCACATTCAGCTCTTTACATTGTTCATTTGCTCTTTACTATGTCTTCGCACTCAAATGGCTCACCTCTATCGGACTCCTTAGCTTTTGCGAGGAACGCATTCGTAAATACAAACTTCCCACTTGCTGGTGCCAAAAAATTCGGAGAGAGAGCACAGCAGGGCATCGGCCTTGGCTTAGCAATATCTTGTATGGGACATTGTACAAATAATGAAAAAATGTTATTTTTCGATAAAAAATTAACGGAGAAACTATTGCATAAAATTAACAGATATTAAATAATATTTTTAGGGAAAAAATCTAAGAAAGAATATTGACAGGGATGAAGGAAAAAATTAAAACTACCTATAGTTTTCCGTACGGTGTGTTAAAGTGAATTTAATGATAAAAAAGTAATAAATAAATTAATAAAGTAATTAATTGCAAAAATCATTCAACTCGAAAGATAGTTAAAATATAAAATATAGTGAAAAATAATTAATAATAACTAATACTTTCTAAATAAATAAATAAATATATATATATAATGTGTGTGTGTGTGTGTGTGTCACAGGGAAAGTATATAATCCAGGCATTATATATAGGAAGTGTCTACGCGTACCGAAAAATCCAGCTATACTCCAGCTATACGTACCGAAATTTCGGTGAAAATAGCCCCTTTTCCAGCTTCCCCTATTCGTATCTAAAAAATCTGGTTACTGGTACCGAAATTTCGGTACACGTAGACAGGGCCTTATATATAATCCCTAGGCATTATATATAATGCCTGGCCATTTCAGGCAAAGTGTGTAATCGAATGCTAATTATATACATTTCCTAGGCATTCTATATAATCTCTAGTCATTATATATAATGCCCGGCACGACATAGGTGAAGTATATAATCTTGATTTTGAATATAATGATGCAGTTGAGGAAGGGTATGATAAATTGACGAACACTTATAAAATTCAACACACGTTTACCATTTTTTAAGATTTTCAGATTTGTCAGTGCGAGAATAGGGTCTTCTAAGTTAATACCCGTACGTCTCGACAAAGTGGGCGAAGAACGTCTGGAAAAGTCCTGTTAGGTCATCGGAAAATTTGTATGACAGCTTCGAGTGTAATTATACACCAATTTTAAACTAATTTAGATTAAATTGAGAATTTAAATTTAACTGAATTGTCATTGGAATAATATATATTTTTCTATAATTCGCGAAAAAGTGCCAGTTTTTCCACCTGTTTTTGGTGTAAAAAGTTACCGATTTTTGCTCGATGACGTGGCGCATGCGCAGTGCCGACCTTTCCGGGCAACAGTGACAAAAGTGGACAGATGCAGTGGAAAAAGTAAATGGACAGTGATAAAAGTGAGGCACAGTGGAAAAAGTGAATGTTATTTCGGGTGGGTTCGTGCTGCCTCGGGTGGACTCGTGCATCGTGCGCAGCCAACTTCATTCTATTTTCCGACTGTCGTCCCTAACCTAAAAGCAATTTCCTGAAAAGTCTCGAGTTGTGTATTTTGTATGTACTTTTGTCACTTGGCGAAATCAAAAAAACACCGTCAGTTTCTCCGAAAATACTGTGCTTGGTTTTTTTCACGAAAAATCGGAAGTTTTGAAGCCCTCAACTTTATGGGCCAACTATTCAATTGTGACAACCAGCTTATTATTACTGCCATATTATTGCCATGGTTTTGATAATTGCCATTGTCATTGTTGCGTCAATCGACAAAAAATCGCCTTCTTTTTACACAAAAAACAGGTAAACAAAAACTAGCACTTTTTAACAAATTATAGAAAAAGTGTCGTGTCCCACACATTGAAAAAGCGACGATTTAAAACTCGCGTGATAGCCACCCTCGCTCCGCTCGGGTAGCTAACTTCACACTCGTTGTAAATCTCTCGCTTTTTCAACTTGTAGCACAATATACTATTATTACCTTACTAGCCAACGGCTATACCACGCTGGAAAAACCAGTTCTCGTCAGATCACTGCAGTTAAGCATCGTTGGGCGCGGTTAGTACTTGGATGGGTGACCGTTCGAGAATACTGCGTGCTGTTGGCACATCGTGGGTGTGGTGAGCCCACACTTGTAGTTATTTACTACAAGAAACTATCCACCTAGAAACACTACCCAAATCGGGTAGTGTCACGCCTACCCTGAAAGGGAAATGGCTTAATGGTATACTTACTTACTTACTTACCTTAGTTAGATCTGACGTTAATTACAATGCCTGGGCAGTTTGTGAAATGAGCCATTGCATGTCCAATCATGAAGTTTAACACGGATTTCTCATAAGAAAAAAATACATTTTTGTACATTTTATTCAGAAACGTAAATATTAGGTGAATCGAGTTGAAATTCAACATTTGTCTCCACAATTAGCCATAAAATACCAGTCAAAACTTATTTTTTTAAATATCACATCCATAAGTCTATTTTGAAGGGTCCCAAAAAAACCTTATAAGTAAAAAATTGGGTTTTGCGAGTTTTTGGCTCTAATTATTAATTTGTTGCGGGTTTTCTAAATACACATGGTTCATAATACTACTTTTAGTTGATACTCAGATGTTTATATAAATTATTTCAATGATTTATTATTGTTTTCAGCAAATTTTCTCTAATATAGTGTTAGAAAGTCGCGGTTTTTTCCGAATTTTTCAACTTACTATCAACTTTTCACTTAGAGCGAACCACTAATGAATTAGATTCAACATAAATAATTGTTTAAACAACTAATTATTATTTCTTAGAATAATGCTAGAAAGTTGCAGTTTTTTCTATCATTTTCGCAATTTTTTGGGAAATAGGAAGGGTTGAAAAATTCAGAATTTGAGTGAAGACTATTTTTTTTAAAATGCATAACTCCTGTTGTATTTAAGCTAGAGACCTAAGGTTAACTGCGAATACAAGAATAAGCAGTCGCGGACAGCCGATAGGAACCAGTCGTGAGTGTGGTGAGCCCAGCACTGGTAGAAAATAGGTACACGACAACCATGGCTTGGGAGAACTCACCCATTCGCGTTCATACGCAATGGGTGGGTTCTGGCAAGCCGAGGTGCAGCGTCCTTTTCAACTTAGTTTTAGAATACGTGGTCAGACAAGTACAAGTGAACCCGACCGGTGCTACCCTCAATGGGATAATACAAAGGATGATCTCGACTTACTAGGGGATGATAGCTAGTTAGCGAATCGAAGACAAAATATATGATTGTCGCCAGATCCGAACAAAGTAATGTAGGCGGGGATCTAATGGCCGGAAATATGAAATTGGAAAGGGTTAACGAGTTTATAACCTCGGGTCTATTATAACTAGCGAAAATAACATTAAAACGGAAATCAACGCGCGGATACACGCTGGCAATGGGTGCTATTATGCAGCAAACATACTACTAAAATCGCGATTGCTATCTAGAAACATCAAAGTAAGAATTTACAAAACAATAATAATGCCGGTCGTTATGTACGGGTGTGAAACGTGGGCGCTGACGAAAGGAGAGAAGAATAGGTTTAGAGTTTTTGAAAATAAAGTACTTAGAAAAATCTATGGTCCAAAGAGGGACGAAGAGAATGGTGAATGGAGGAAACTGCATAATGATGAGCTGCACGCTCTCTACGGGTCAGCAAATATTAATAGAGTAATGAAAGCGCGTAAATTAAGATGGGCGGGGCATGTAGCAAGAATGGGCAATGAAAGAACAGTGGCGCAAGTTTTAAGAGGGAAACCGATTGGTAAGAGACCTCTAGGCAGACCGAGAATCAGACGGGAGAAAAATGTAAGGGATGATCTAAAAGAACTAGGACATCATTACTTAAACTGGATGGAGGATGCACAGGATAGAAATGCGTGGCGGTTTCGGGTAGATGAGGCGATGAACTTTCGAGTTCGAATCGCTAATCGATAATAATAATAGTGTTAGAAAGTCGCGGTTTTTTCCGAATTTTTCAACTTACTATCAACTTTTCAGTTAGAGAGAACCAATAATGAATTAGATTCAACATAAATAATTGTTTAAACAAGTAATTATTATTTCTTAGAATAATGCTAGAAAGTTGCAGTTTTTTATATCAAGAGTCAAGAGTAGTACTTCTTGTTTAACATATTTGGTAATTATTTAAACAATTTTCATTTGCTTAAACTATTTTTTCACTGTGAAGCGTGAAAAGTTATTCTTTTCTGCAATTGATGACACAATTAAAGGATGATGAGAGTAACATTTTTTCCGGAGGATATTTAGCAATTTTTTTATACAACTTTAATTTGTTCTAACAATTTACATTTATTTGAACAATTTTAATTTTTTTAAACAATTTTAATTTGTTTTAACAATTCTCTTTTGTTTAAACGATTTTCATTTGTTTTAAACCATTTTTTTCCAAGTAAATCGTAAAAAGTTATTCTTTTCTGCAACTAATGACACAAGTAACGAATGTTAAGAGTAATATTGTTTTGCTTAAGATATTTTGAAATTAATCAAACAATTAATAATCATTCACTTGCGCCTGTTCATGGGGAAGGTGGCGAAAAGTCTAGTTTGTTCGAATCTCTCACACTATGTCGCATAATATTCAGTAATTCCTTATCTCAGAACGCATACCCTATATTGTCTAAACAATAATAATTTGTTTGAAAAATAAAATTTAACTGCTTTAATTAAAGTATTAAAGTATTAAGTATAAGTATTGAAAATGATTTAAAAAACACTTGGAAACTCGTCACTTATCGATTACAAATAATAATTCATGTTGAAAAATTTCAAAAAATACCGTCTTTACCCTGAATTTGATATAAAACTGTTATTTTGCATTATTTGGGCCATTTTCAGGGCACAATTGAAGGGGATCAGGGGGGGGGGTCAAAATTAGAAGTTCTTGGGTAGAAATTATTTCTTAAACATCACTTAAGATTTGTATATACTTTAACTAAAAAAAAAGTTTATAGCAAGTACTTCTATTCTCAATTTTTTTTAAATCGAGTTTTCCCATATAAAACCCCATGTTAATTTCAAAAGCCCGGGGACAAGCGTTAACGTTGAAAAAAATTATGGAATTTCTTTTTCTGGGAAACGAACGAATTGGGGGGATCAATCACCAAAATCAACAGTCGAATTTCGACAGGTATAAATTTGGACCACCCTAAAATATATAAATATGTACGTATAGGGGACATTCTTTTACAAATCGTACAGATTTGGACGAAAATTGACCGACCCATTTTTGATTGAGCTAATACTTTTTTTACGGGTTCATTAACGAAAAAGAGAAGATACGTATATGGGGATTTTTTTTCGCAATTTTTTGGGAAATAGGAAGGGTCGAAAAATTCAGAATTTGAGTGAAGACTATTTTTTTTAAATGCATAACTCCTGTTGTATTTAAGCTAGAGACTTTATTTTTTTCATTTGAAAGGTAAAAGAACGAGCTTTAATAAACAATTAAAAATTTTAAATCGATTTTTAACTAGTTTGACCCCCATGAATTAAGTTCTTAGTATTTTTATCTTATTCTAAGTCAAATTTCCGATCGAAAACGATTTTTTCCAAAATGGTGAAATTATTATTACTATCGGAAAAAATTTAATGTATCTAGCGCTGTCGAGCGCGGTACCTCACACCGGCGCGCGGATCACATTGCACGGCCGATTTTCTTCTTTGATATCGTTTTTCTCTTAAATATAAATGATTACGATATATGTTAATTAAATAATCTTACTTCTTAGACAAGATAACTTTATTAAAAATTCAAAAAATAAATAAATAATAAGAATTAATTCGAGACAAGAAATCCTTAAACCGTGTAAACTTCCAAACCCAAACGATCTCAGGTAATGAAGATGATTTAGAAGTCCTACAAATAGAAAACGGTCTCTACTTTGCTTTTTAGTTTCCATTGTATATTTTAGGTAGCTTTCCCTAAATTAACATACAACATCTTAAATGACGGTGACGGTCGCTAATGCTGGGTTGGTCCATGTCATTTATCCCAAGGGCCTTGAGACCTTGAGTATTACCGTTGGTATTACCAACGAAGATAGGTATTACCAAGGTTTCGAAAATCCTGAAAAACTCTTTCTTCTCGATACTCCCTCTTCTGCAAACAAAAGGGCGTGACTCACGAACATAGAAAAATTTTAAGAACTACTATTGGTCAAACGGGGGTGGTTCATCATCCACCACTCGAACAGGCCTTGCGATGCGGAGGAGCAGTAACGGCTGACTCAGAGTTTGACAGGTTAGATTTGGCTTGACTTTTGATTTGAAAAGTTCGCTCTTTCAAAATTCGAAATTTACCAAGTACCACAAGTTAGTGTAATATAGTGTCTGTGCTAAAGGACGAGTTCTCGGATTCTCGGAAAAAGAATTCAAATGCAGAAACGTCTTCTTTTAAATAATTTGAAAGAATTGCATAAAATTTTTAAAATGAATCACCCAGAAATGAAATGCAGATTCTCAAAATTTTCTAGTCTACGACCTAAACACTGTGTGTTAGCAGGATCTAGTGGTACTCACTCAGTTTGTGTCTGCGCAATACATGAAAATGTTAAATTATTAATTGACGGAGCCAATTTAAAATCAATTACTGATGATTCGACGCGACCTATAATAAATTATCGTGATTGTTTAGATCGTATGGTATGTGATGTAAAGTCTAGTAACTGTTTTGTAGGATTATGTGATCAATGTCCGGGTGTAAAGAATGTTATTGATTAATTGGAACAGAATTTTGAAGAAAAATTAATTGAAAATATTAAGTACAAACAGTGGATTACAACCGAAAGAACTGCATTGCTAAGATCTACTGTCGATGAATTCTTACAAACTTTAAGTAACGGTTTCACTAAATTATTACTACATTCATTTTTAGCAAATAAACAAAGAGACTTTTTAAATGAAAAAAAAAAAAAATAATGAGAAATGAATTTATTGTCATTTGTGATTTTTCTGAGAATTATGCTTTCATAATTCAAAATTCCGTTCAAGGTATTCACTGGAATAATGATCAAGTGACAATACATCCATTTTCAATATATTACAAAGATGATGACAATGAATTGAAACTCAAAAGTTTTGTGTCTATGTCCGAATGTTTACGCCACGATACTATTGCCGTTCATCTCTTTCAAAGACAGTTAGTAGACTACATAAAATCAAATTTACAGCGGATTAACAAAATAATATATTTTTCCGACGCTGTCAGTGAGCAATACAAGAACAAAAAAAATATTATTAATCTTACTCATCACGAAAAAGATTTTAAAATAGCAGCTTAGTGGCACTTTTTTCCCACTTCGCATGGAAAAGGACCATGTGATGGAATTGGTGGCACTCTAAAAGGACTTGCTGCTAGAGCTAGTCTGCAAAGAGTAAATAATCCTATTCGTACACCTAGAGAATTATTTACTTGGGCGACAGAAGCTCTACCAAACATAACATGTCGTTATTCGACAAATGCTGAGTACGAAGAAGAAGAAAAGCGGTTGTCAGCACGCTTTCAAAAAGCTATAACGATAAAGGGGACTTTAAAATATCATTGTATGATTCCAGTTTCTCTTCAAGAATTGGAAGCAAAGCAATTTTCCTTGTATGAAAAGAAAAATATTGTAAAAATTTGTAAATAATAAATGTTAAAATTTGAAGAATGTAAATACTGTATAACATAAAACTGAAAGAGGTACTTATTCACTAAGCCAACCTACCGAAATCTTAATAAAGTAATAATTACATTTTCAATACTGATGTTTTTCTTTTACTTCTTATTATTTATTTATTTCTTGAATTTTTAATAAAGTTATCTTGTCTAAGAAATAAGATTATTTATTTAAAAATATAGAATAATCATTTAGATTTAAGAGAAAAACGATATAAGAGAAGAAAATCGCCCGTGCAAAGTGATCCGCGCGACGGTGTGAGGTACCGTGCTCGACAGCGCTAGATACATTAAATTTTTTCCGATAGTAATAATAATTTCACCATTTTGAAATAGATCCTTTTCGATCGGAAATTTGACGTAGAATACGATAAAAATACTAAGAACTTAATTCATGGGGGTCAAACTAGTTAAAAATCGATTAAAAAATTTTAATTGTTTATAACAATTTTAATTTGTTAATAATATTTTTGGGATGATTTTTTTATTAAAGCTCGTTCTTTTACCTTTCAAATGAAATAAAAGGTCTCTAGCTTAAATACAACAGGAGTTATGCATTTAAAAAAAATAGTCTTCACTCAAATTCTGAATTTTTCAACCCTTCTCATTTCCCAAAAAATTGCGGAAAAAAAATCCTCAAATACGTATCTTCTCTATTTCGATAATGGACCCGGAAAAGAAGTTTTAGCTCAATCAAAAGTGGGTCGGTCAATTCTCAGTTCGATTTGTAAAAGAATACACCATAGACGTGGTTTCAGCTGCAACATTTCACGGATTACTGAACTGGCGTTGTAAAAAAACTCGAGATTGAAATTATGTTATTGATTCAAGTGCAATCGCGGTATCAACTTCCTTAGGCAACTAAAGAGATTACAGCTTAACGATGGTCTGACAGTCCTAGCGCACTATACGGAGTCCAGTACAGAATAGAAATCGTTTCTATACTCGCAACAGTGAAGAATGATCGGCCAAAAAGAATTTAAAAGGACACAGATCGGCGGCTGTTGACGGGTCGATATAGTCACTTTTCCTTTTATAAACTTACATTTATTTACATATTATACGTACATATATTCAATAAGATCCAAACATTACGTTATGAACATTTATTTGCTGAAACAGAAAAAATCGAGTTAGGTTAAAAAATATAGTTGCCGAGAATTGAACCCGGGGTTTCCAACGCAGCAATCAGCTTCTCTCTGCAATATGGTATTCTGCATGCTAAAGTAAGAGGCATTAAACCTCCTGATGGTATCATGAAAGCAAGCTTCGGATCGGTGCTGCCCAAACGTGATTGAGTACGGGGCATCCAGGAGTGGTTACTGGACTGCTGCAAACTCTGTCGAGTTCCCAGTAGAACACTATAAACTATACTACGATTAAGACTACGTCCTTCCGACAAATGAGACACGATATATAGATTTCCAGTATTGATGCTTGAAAGTACAGTAATTTATGCTTTCTATTCTTTCTTGGGAAAACTCACTTTTTAGGAGAGACTTTAGTTTGTCATTTGTGCGAAGGCTGACGCACTTAAATTGTAGGTGGCAACGTACTAAGTGTATACAATAATTTTAAAGTATTAAAAGATAAGGTTCTATGCAGAAGCGATACAAATTGTTGATGATTAGTATGTAATTCCACATTCCTTCCCGTGTCTTCTGTATATATTCCTGAAATTTGGTAATCATTAAACTATTTGTGTATTGCGTATCGAAATTTTCAATCTAATTTATATATATATATATATATATATATATAAATATATATATATATA
>CAKNYM010046341.1:23124-75137 GCA_932195095.1 Andricus curvator
AGTAACCAACACACCTGTAGTAACATATAATCGACCTCGCACAAGTATACCTGAGGACTACGAGCGGGTCCCTACTATGAAATTTAGGGACTACATTTGGTTTAAAAGGAGGGTTGTTATCTCTGGACTCAAGGCACTAACACCACCCCCTATTCTTGTATATATTCACTCATACAGTGTATCACCATAGATATAAATACGACGCATAACGACCTGCGAGTCAGTCTTGCTGCTGGAATCGAAGCTTACACACTCTGTATATTCGAATAAATACGTGACGTCATCAATTGATGTCGTCACAGCTTTTTTAAAAATCATTAAACTTAAAATTAATCATAACATTTTGGCGATCCTGCCAGGATCAGCTTAAGTCGCGATTTTTTGAAAATCCTATCGACTGCTGAATCCTTACTACCAGAGAAGACTCCGGACATACACTACGGTGCAAGCCCGAAAAACTGATTGAATTAAGACTTTGCTACGGCAAGCCACAATCAATTAACAAGGATTTATTGAAAGGGTAGGTAACATACCACCGTAATATCCCTACGAGACCCTCGAACAGGAGTAAGAGACAACTGTCTAAAATTGCCAAGCTGAGGAACCGGAAATACGTCTCCGATTCGACATCGAGTTGCAGAGAAGGAAGAGCACCTACGAGTACTCGTCCCTACCTGCCGGAAAACGCGAGTGCCACCAGCGTCAGAAGAAAGAAAACTCCAAGAACTCCAGAACGACGCAAACATTGTAAGTTTGAGTGACACATTCAGCAAGTAGTTGAAATATCAAGAGAATAAGTCCAGTTCACTGTCTGAGGAAGGAGACAGAGAGAACCAAAAGTTAGTTCACTCTTCGGTCTGGCAAAGTTTGATATTTCACGTCTGGTTAGGCCTAGCACAACAGCCAACCAACCGTCAATGAAAATTACACCACTACTTTTGAATGGTAAGCCAGTTTGCAGCAACTGGATTACGTATTCACAAGTATTAAAGCACACTAAATAATTGTTCAAACAAATATATAGGGAAGAACCATAAGTTTGTATTTTCAATACGTATATAATCCTGGATAGCTATAGGGATCAAGCTAGGTACGCAACTGACGAGACAACAGATACGGACGATACTTTTGACTCCCAATCTCTTGATTCACCTACTGCAATCATGTTACCAACCCCATTTTTGAACGATAAACATGAAGAAAAAGTCATCACTCTTAACGACGTGGTAGGCATGATACAAGATCTGAAGCAACTCATACGAGAAGAACGCGTGAATAGCCAGAGAGAGATAGCGTCTGTCGCACGGAGGATAGGGGATATAGAATTTCGAACCTCAGACAATCCACAGATAACGGAAGATGAGTCATCAGCACCTGAGAGAAGAGACGTAGACAATGCTAGTAGAATGATACGTATCGATTCATCGCAATCGACAAAAAGGGAATCAGACACCCGCAAACCGATAAAACTCGTGAGTCGGAGTGAAGGTGAAATATTTATCGATGATAAAGAAATGCTTAAAGCATTTGAAGTAGCCACGTTTATACCAACACTAAGTGGAGAGGATGATGTAGGAATTGAAGAATTTATTCGAAACGTTAAAAGAAATACAAATAGATGCAGTCAACCCGGCGCGCTACTGGATATAATAAGGGTCCAAAAAATAATAGGGAAAGCCGAAAGAGCTATAAGATACACTCAGATAAATTCATACGAAGATCTATATGATGCATTAAGAAATCACGTCAAACAAAGTTTTTCCACACCTGCTTTGAAAAGTAAGTTAGAAAATTGCAGGCAGGGTGTAAACGAATCAGTTCAGGACTTTGTATATCGATTTAAACAAATTGCAAGCGAAATAAACTATAATATTCAAGGAGAGGCCAACAGCCCCACATCTCCACACCTAAGGTTGCAAATAGCAGAAGAAGAACAAATTCAACGATTCATGAGGAACCTGCGACCAGACATAGGACTACAAATCCACATGAAAACTTTTAAAACCTTATCAGAAGTACAACGCCAAGCTCAAGACACGGAAATGTGGATCAGGGAACAAGCTACTTCTACTCGGAACTTGATTCCTCGCACAGTTAAATTCACACCTAAACCTAATATCTACAGACCACAAGCGAACACAACCAGCTCCCAAACCAGGCCACCAGTTCAATTTCCACCGCTAATGGATAGGAACAAATTAAGCTGCCACAAATGCGGCAAACCTGGACACTTTGCAGCGCAACGCATGACAAAGCAACAAAATTTTCACCAAGGACAATTCCAAAAACGACCACCGCAACCAGTGCGAAATATCACGGAACCCGAGGAAGAACGAGTGGAATGTTCAGAGATGAGAACCAGAGAGATAGAAGAACAATTAAACTACGAAGAGAGAGCAGAGTATCATCAATATCTGGACGACTGCAATCAATATACGGAGTACGAAACGGAGGATCCAAATATAGATTACTCGTCGACAGCGGAGCAGCTATAAATAGAATCAAAGAAAAAATACTTCTCCCAACTGATCCAGTGCATAAATTTAATAAGACATTCGTCATGGGATACGAGAAACATAAGTCGGAAAAAGTTGTATACCTGACCTATTTTGGTAAAAAACAACTATTTCACATAGTGGACAACGAATTCCCCTTGCCAGAAGACGGTATCATAGGACGGCAATTCTTTAACAAATACGATCGCTATGCCTTGACACCGCAATTTCTGATCATCAACAAATACAAACTACCGCTTCACGACGACGGAGAATACATTAACGGTAAGACCACGCAAATATGTAAAATCGAATTGAATGAGGGAAACCAATTGATTTGGATTGAAAATAATGATAAAATACCGGATGGAATTTTTGAGATAAGAGATAACCAGATCAACCTACCTCTATTCAACTATGAAACGAAACCAATGGAAATCCCTAAAAAAATCAATTACGAAACCATCAATAAAATTACCACAAGATTAACTAACGTACAGAAGGAAGATTTATACACTGAGCATCAGGAAAGAATAGACGAGTTGATCAAACTATCAAAAATTGATCATATCGAGAGAGAAACGAAGGAGATAATTAAGAAATTAATACTAAAATACCAAGAGGTTTTCACCTTAGAAAAAGACCCACTACCTTGTACCGATTTTGCCGAACACGAAATTATCCTGAACTCTGGTAAAATAATAAATCTAAGATCACATAAATTACCAGAAAAACACAGAGAATTCTCGCTAGAAGAAACTGAGAAACTCTTAGCAAAAGGTGTTATACGACATTCACAGTCGCCTTTTAACTTCCCTTTATGGATAGTCCCAAAAAAGGTAAATAAGCTGCGAATGGTCGTCGATTATAGACAGATTAATAAGATACGGATCAGGATGCCTACCCATTACCCGTGATAGATGACATATTGGACAAACTAGGTAGAGAAAAATTCTTTTCCGCATTCGATCTGTCTGCTGGATTCCATCACATACCAATGAAGGAGGAGTGCAAAAAGTTCACTGCCTTCTTCACTTCACAAGGTCACTTTGAATATAATCGGATGCCCTTTGGTCTAAAGAATGCCCCTGCCACATTCCAACGGATGATGGACAGAGCACTCCACGGATTAATTGGAAAGAGCTGCTTTGTATACATCGACGATATTGTTATCTTCGGAGAAACGATAACCGAGCATAATGATAACTTAGAGATTGTCTTACGAAGAATAAAAGAATTGGAACTGAGACTTGAACCAACAAAGTGTGAATATCTGAAACCCGAGCTGGAATACTTAGGACATTTGATAGCCGCCGATGGCATAAAACCAAACCCAGTTAAAATAGATGCATTAAAGAATTTCAAGAAGCTAACTACAGTGAAAGATGTGCAATCATTCTTAGGCTTGGCCGGATATTATCGAAAGTTTATCAAGAACTTCTCGAGTATAGCTAGACCTTTGACAAGATTAACTCAGAAAGACACCATCTTTGATTGGACACCGGATTGTGAGAAATCATTCTACGACTTGCGTCATGCACTCACCTCAGCACCAGTATTGAAATTCCCGGACTTCAGCAAGCAATTTATCTTGACAACTGATGCATCGAACCAAGGTCTTGGTGCGGTGTTATCACAGGACGGACACCCATGCTTGTTTATCTCTCGCACACTGAATAAAGCTGAAGAAAACTACACCACGTCTGAAAAAGAACTATTAGCCATTGTATGGGCAATGAAAAGATTGAGACAGTATCTGCTGGGAAAAAGGTTCAAAATTCAAACAGACCACCGAGCCCTTGTCTGGTTACATAACGTGAAAGATCCGAGCTCACGACTCCTTCGTTGGCGCTTACGTATGGAAGAGTACGATTATGAGATCGAGTATGTGAAAGGGAAAGAAAACAAAGTTGCTGACTGTCTTTCTAGACTGTTCCCATTGGCAATCAAGGAAACGACAATGGATGAAAACATCGATGGTTTGGAGAAGGGTCTTCCGGATATACCAACAGAAGATACACATATATCAGAAAACGAATCCGAATCTGAATATCCACCTACCGATGAGTTCGAAGAAACCACAGATTCGGAACCAGAAGAAGTAGTAGCTGTAGCAACATCGCTGATAGAAAGTTACCACCAATGGAAAAAGAATCCAACGCAACACAATACTAAAACAAAACCGAATGTAGTTGGTAAACTTTGGAAAAGTGTTACAAAGGAATATCTTCAACCTTATAATGAAAAACACTGGTTGAACAAATTGGAATGCCTAGTAGATGATGCATTAAAGAAAAAATTTTCGATAGTGAGATTGAACGTGAATGATCCTCTGCTGACGCCAATGGAAAAACAATCGATCCAAGAAATGCTGGAATTCCTATCGGTGAAAAATAAAATAAAAATACACATGTGTTTCACCAATAGAAGAGAACTCACTAAAAATTAAAAGGAAACAGTAATGAAAGAAGCACACAAGGAACATCTAGGGGAAAAAATACACTAACGAAAGCGAAATAGTTAGGGCAATGGACTAACATGGACCAAGATGTGATAAATTATGTGAGGAAATGCCCGATATGTCAGTTGCAAAAAACTACTAGAATTACAAATCAAGCAGAAGCAATTATACCTGACATCCCAACAGTGCCGAACGAGAAAATTGTATTAGACATCTTTGGACCATTGCCAGAAACCGCTAGAAGAACAAATACATTTTGAGTTTGCAAGACAGATTGACACGATATAAAATATTAATCCCATTAAAAACCGACCACACCGAATCAATTATAAACGAATTGATAGAGCATAACATTTATATATTTGGTGCACCCAAAACAATACTCACAGATCGAGGTAGGAATTTCATTTCCGAATTAATGAAGGAATTTGAAACCGCTTTGAACGTGAAACACATTAAAACAACTACGTTTCACCCACAATCTGACGGAAACATAGAAAGGATGCACTCTACTCTGAAAAATTTGATCAAAACCACCATGGCCGAAAATGACAAAGAATGGGACGATAACATAAAATTTATAAACTATGCAATCAACACGATGGTGAACCAAAGGACTGAATATACACCTTTTGAAATGATGTTCGGCAGACAACCAAACATTCCGTCAACACTACCTAATTCTCCGACATTGAAATACAAAGATTTAATTAAGAAATGGAAAACTAAACATGACTCTCTTATAGAAAAAGCTAGAGAGAGAATGGAAATTGAGATGGAAAAGACTAAGCGCAGACGCGATGAAAATATAGTCAGGAAACATCCTGTCTACAAAGTAGGAGATTATGTGAAAGTTCTGAATAATACCAAGCAGAATAAACTACACCCATCTTGGAAAGGCCCTTACAAAATCACTGACATGACCGAAAACAACAACTTGATGATTGAAAAGAACGGAAAGATACAACGTATGCACCTCGATCAATGTATGCCTTATTTTCTAGATGAACAACTTACTGATGCTCCTGGTACTAGTGGCGCCAAGTAAAGCAAACTACACCATCGAAAGGCTCAATGGGAACGTGTACATAGAAGAAACGGCGAAAGTGCACCTGCACAGCGAAACTTGGAATCTAATCATTGGGATAAACTTCACATCACACGACTCAAGAATCTGAACTATCAATGAGATGATACATCTGATAGAATCAACTTGCAACAAGGAGTGCGCTTCCAGTTACGAAGTGCGTCTAGTAAGAAGTCGTTACAACAGGTTGACGTATAAGAACGATATTTTGAAGAAACTCTTAGGAAAGCAAAATAGACAAAAAAGAGGGCTAGTGAACTTTATAGGCGGCAACTCAAAAAGTCTATTCGGCACATTAAGTGAACAAGACTTGTCCCAGATAAACCATGAATTTGATCAGGTATATAAAGATAATAAAAACTTAGCTACTGTTGTCACGAATCACACAAAGATATTGAAATTAATATTAGATTCATCTTCAGTAAACCATAAAGAACTGTTAGAAAATAATAACATAGAAAGAGAGTTAACACGCAACCTTACTAAAGTCATGAATACTGTAACCACTAATAACTTCATAAACAGCAAAATGGTATTAATAGCATTATTGTTAGACGAAACGAACGAAGACATTTACACGGCAATAAATGCCTTGAACGACGGTAAACATGGTATAGTACATCCACAAATCCTTACCCCTGTTATGTTAACCACAACGATTAAAGAATTTGAACGGAAAGAACGATCACGATATCACTTCGACGCAGACGAAGAAAACTACCAATACATCATAGATATCAGTAAATTATCGGTTGCAATAATAAAGGGCCTATTCACGTATGTTCTGGAAATACCGGTATTAGAAAAGGAGGAAGGTTTACTCCAGCATATTATTCCCATCCCACACAAAATAGAGAAACTGTATGTATCCATTGTCCCAGATCACGATTTTATAATCAAATATAGAGACTCATACGTACCCACGGACCGAATACTGATGGATAGTTGTAGAGAAATAGCAGAATATAAAATATGAAAAAGGAATCAACCTAGCATTAAACTATTAGACGGCGTTACTTGTGAAGCATCACTTTTCAATCGGTATGCAAAAACACATTGTAACAAATCACCGTATTTTCTTAACCGAGAAACATTTATACCTACGATGGATGGATACATAATTATCCCTCAGACAGAAATTAACCTAGATATTAGTTGCGATGATACAGTTAAGAGCGAAGTCATTGACCAACCCGTAGTGATAACTGGGCATCGATATAAACTATATAACAATTATGATGTATTATATCTTAACAGTAAGAAAACACGTAAAGAAGTTAAGTGGCTGAATATCTCGTATGATAATAATTATTCGAAAGAAGATTTAAACAAATTAGAAAGAAAATTAATACAGTTGCCAAAATTAATAAATAATGAAGAATTAGAACATGCTAGGCTCGGCCAAGATGATTCAGAGAACCTCTTAGCGTCAATAGCAAACCACCGTAGGCTGAAAGATTGGAAGGAAACTTCCATGGAATATCTACAATATGTATGCTACGCATCCCTCGGACTGTTAATCATATATATTTTACGTAAAACCGGCGTTTTTGATTGTATAGCTAAATGTATTCCTAGTAGACTATGCTTATTGTGTATCAAAAATTAAGTAACCAACACACCTGTAGTAACATATAATCGACCTCGCCCAAGTATACTTGAGGACTACGAGCGGGTCCCTACTATGAAATTTAGGGACTAAATTTGGTTTAAAAGGAGGGTTGTTATGTCTGGACTCAAGGCACTAACACCACCCCCTATTCATGTATATATTCACTTATACCATGTATCACCATAGATATAAAAACGACGCATAACGACCTGCGAGTCAGTCTTGCTGCTGGAATCGAAGCTTACACACTCTGTATATTCGAATAAATACGTGACGTCATCATTGATGTCGTCACAGCTTTTTTAAAAATCATTAAACTTGAAAATAATCATAACAATATATATATATATATATATATATATATTTTTTTTTTTTAAAAAGCTCAAACAACCACCGCAGAGTTCCACTGAGAGCAACTGCCATCTAAAAAATGACACCGGCTCCCAGTAGAACCGCGGTAAATCACACTTATGGTCACGTCTCACAACCGTGAGATGGGTGGTCACAGGGCACGATGAAATCACAACGACAGGCCGGCGAAACCCTCGTGTGTCTTGAGGACACGAAGCGACCCAAGGATGACAGTTTTCTGCATCCATCTCGCAAATGCCTTGGCACATTTTTGGCACCTATCACAAGGACAATTACTTGTACCGAATATTTTGGGTACAGTCGTTGCAGCTCTCTTTAAAGGTCTTGATACCTCCCCTCTTTTCTTTCTCCTTGGCAGTGCTGTTTTTTTCGGACGGAGCCGAGAATTTGATTACGATTATAGTTCATTTCTCGAAGGCTTGGAGAACGATGTCAGGCCTCGAGTGTGCAACGGAGACTGCTGTCCGAAAATCGTAGTTCCAGAAAATTTGGCACTTCTTGTTTTGGACAATTGACTCTATCTCCCTTGGAGCTTTTGGCAGGGCAGTGTCGCGACCAACACCGTAAGAGCAACAAAAATGGCAATGAAGAACTGTTAGGGCCGCATGATGTTTATAGACACCGTCCTGGCATGCGAAAATAAAAACCTCTGTAGCTGAATTAAGCCCTGATGATCTGAGGAAAGCAAAAGTTTGCTCCTTCGACAAGGTCTGTTTTGATACATTTCTGTGTAAAAGTTTCCGTGCATTTTCTTTTCGAAGAGCTTTTGGTGAAATTTTTCAACCTTCGCCAATCATCTCGTGGTTCCTGAGCATTTTTAGGAGAGGATCTCTGCCATTCGCAGCGATGTAAGCTGTACTTAAAACAATTCAGTTTTGGCGACACCTGAGATTCAGAAGTCCGCATCCGCCTCGACGGCGTGAAATGTATAATCACGGAACTGACGAATTAATATGCAAGCTTTTGTGCATATGCATGATCTTACGTGTGGTGATATCAAGGGCGTTAAGCTCGTTCTTCGTCAATTAAACCAGCCCAAACGACTAGCGTAGAACGGCGACGGCACGCATGTTATTCGCAGATACCTTGTCCAACGCCAACAGATTGGAAGACCAAATCTGTCGAAGAAGATGCTTGTAACTGCTTCGTAGGGACTCCGTCACTGATGTTACGTCCTGACTGCGGCTTTGAGGCATGCCCAGGTATGTATAGGTCTCTCCAGTATTCAGATGTCTAATAGCAATTTGTGACGAGGTGTTTTACCGGGATTGTCTTTAACATAAATTGACAAAAAAAAAAAGGAAAACAAATTATAAAAGAAAAAAAGAAACTTGTTCACCTTTGATGCTTGGTACCGAAGAACGAGAGTCCTCTTTTCCGTAGGGAGCACTCTTATTGACACTTATGTTTTATTTGAGTACGTCACTTATTTTTGTTTATGTATCATTTTTTGTTTACATTCTGACACAACGAACAGAAAGCACCGCCGAAGGGTTAGGGACAATGGGAACTTTGGAACCGCCATATTGCCTGTGTATTGTAAAACATTATTTGCCATGATAAAGTCAGCGACTAAAGTCAATCAGGAAGTCAAGCCACCATGCCAATACCGGTCCTTTCATGACAAGGCAGAGTGAGAGGAGGGAGTTCACCAAACCGCACTGTCTCTTTCTGGCCTACCTATCGGGTAATCCAACAACCAGCAATAGAAAGAGAGAGAGAGCGCGGGAGCCAAGTTGCAACGACGCGACACTCAACCCCTAATAAGAAGAAGCGAGAGGGGGAGTCTCACCGGGAAGTTGTCCTCGTCCAGCGAAGAATCATGAAGGTTGCACTTCTCTGAGATAGAGAGAGAAACGGCAGAGTATCGCTCTGGCCCTTTTTAACTCATGAACTTAAAGTCCTGTTCCCAACGGGTACTGCCGGACGATTGAGGTGACTTCCGGCGACCATATTGTAATCGGAATTCCCGCGGGTTTACTTCCAGCACACCGGCGTTTGGCGCGAGAAAGCTGTGCTGTCATTGGTCAACTGAGCCGAAAAAGATGGACGCACCTTCCGCAAGGTTCTGTATTCCAGAAAATCCTGGCAGCTCGGAGCGCCGAATTTTAAAAACATTATTAAACATTGTAAGAAAGAAACAATCAGAATTCCTAACTGTGGAAATTCAATAAATTTTAAAATATTATTTATTTGCCTGCACCTGCATATTATTAAAGGAATCATAAGCCTATTATTGTTGAAGCGGGTACCAAACAAGAAAGACCTGGAGTATCCAGTTATAAATAAGTAATACTATAAAATAGCTGGATAGTCCCGTCTCTCCACAAACTCCAACAAAAAGTAAAATAATTTCACATATTCTGCGCCAATATCGTTTTGTTAAGTTTTTTGGGCATTTCGAGAGGTTTCGAATTCGGGTACTCGTGTCGACAGACTTTCCTTGTCGTGCAATGGCAAGACGAACGTGTTTTCGGTGACGGCAATTATTCGAAAAAAAAAACAATTCTATTCGTACTGATCCTGAAGGGCCCCTAATGTGATATAAATCTCAGACTTTGCTGAAATTTTTTTTTCGAAGATTTCGACATTTTGGAGTTAGACCCTCAGATATATATTTTCTAAATATAAAATTTCAAGAATTTCGGAATTCTGAACTGGTCAACATGGCGTTTTTCAACTCAATCGGTGAAGTTGAAACGTATACGGAATTGAAACGATTGATCGCGGAATTGGACAATCCAGATTAAGGAGGGGGATTAAACTTCTTAAAGGCTGGCCGTCAAGAGACTCGGATTATATATCAGTAACATCGGCGGTGTCAAACGACGAAACGGAGTTAGAGTCGGATTTCGAGAATTTAGCAGCGGCTCTGCCCAACAGTAGACAGATCAACACGGCTCACACCCCCGTAACAACAACGGTACAAACAAGCGTAACAAATACAAATTGTTTAACAACGGTAGCAATGCCGCGTGACGGTAATTTATATAGCATTACAAATACCACCGCCACAGGTTCTTTGAGCACAGTCTCAACACCTCGCGTTAAACCTTCCCTCTTCCCTACAATCAATTCGACAAATGTCTCGTTTAACTACGCGCAAATTTTTGGAATGCCAAACCCCTTCAATATACCGGATCCAGTGGCCCCAGTCGAGAATGGGGAACCAACCGATATTCACCTGAGATTTCCGGATCACGTTGTTCAAGGTACCCCTAATACCCTAAGCAGAAAACCGATACCAGACTATCCAAGGGCAGTTAGAGTAGAAACGCCACTCACAATCCCAAATGTTTTCGGAAAATTGAAGCAGAGCGTTGAACAAAACAATAATCGCGGTGCTATTCGTAGGGACCCAACTAAAAAGGCTAAAATAGGTACAATTTTTCCCAACACCACAGCCTCCGAAAATGAGACCGAAGAAAACAGGAACTTAAAGAACAGAAAACATAGCTTAGGTCTCGATAGGAGCAAATTAAAAAGATATAGCCAAACATCTTTTAATGAGAGCCAATAAGAATAAACACCGTGAACCCACCCTTCAGGAGATTTGGGAAAGATCGTCCCAGGCTGGATCCTTACGTTTAACGGCAGGAGCGAATTGAGCGCTGATGGCTTCCTAACAAAGATTGAGAATCGTTGGAAACTAACTAAAGTATCCGACGAGAGTCTATTGATGACTACCTAACCAATGTACGAATCCTGATAAATTTGCTTGAGGACGAAGTTCCGATAGTACACCAACTAGACTGAGTCCATAGAGGCCTTCCTCCTGACTATAATAAAGTCACCCGTCGCTCGGGCTACAGATCGTTCCGCGAACTATCCCGCCTCGGGAGAAGCTGGGAGAAAGAATGGAATATATACATTAAGGAATACAAAGCCCCACCTCCCCCCGAGAACTCATTTTTAAAAGAATTCGCGTACAAACAACTTCCCAACGCGAAGACTAACAAGCAATCCCCATCCTCAGCATTAAAAGAGAAAGTAGATAGGACCGCGGCAATCGCTACAGATCAACAACAGGGCACCAGTAACAAAGGCAAAAAGAATAATATGCAGGCGAGCGACAGGAACAGAAAGACACCCCAAGATAGTTTTAAAGATGGGAGAGGTCAGCAGAATGCGAAAGCATCTGCTGATAATAAAATTAAGAACGAGTCTCCGGTGAGAGACCCTAATGAAGTGGTCTGTTTCAACTGCGACCAACCAGGACATTACCGGAAGGGTTGTGCGGCCCCTAAGAGGCTCCGCTGCTATAAATGCAAAGCGGTAGGCTTTACAACTAGGGACTGCCCCAAGTGCTGGGGAAATGCCAAAGAGAAGTAGTAATCACGGTCCTTACTGCCTCTCAGTCACTAGCGACCGTGACTGAAACTCTGGATAGCCGATTAGACTCAATCCGAAAGACAGGCTCAATTCAAACGACCTTTCGAAATCTAGGGGCCTTGGTATGTCCAAATACCCTCCCGACACCGCGATCTTCCACACGATAATAGACACGGAAGGGTATCAGGAAATCAGTATGCCCGATGATAAGCTAGGTCTCGAGACACCATCGGACAAAGATAGCATGGTGAGTGGAGCAGGACCCGTAGTCATGTTAGTCGAGGCCCAGATCCACAATCACCCTGTAATAAAGCCAGCTAATAGCGTAAATAGTTCTTCCAGCCTAAGTCAGGGTAGACCTCGCACACTTACGGAGGATCTAGACCTGATTAGAGTAATTAAAGAAAGTGTCGATTCGGTTCAACTGGACACCTTGATAGATAATGGTTCCTCACGCGTTCTGATTCGTAAGTTTGTGTGGGACCAGATAGCGAAGATTTCCGGTAGAGAACTAGACTGTTCTAGGAGATCACGAATGATAGTGGCAAATGGTTCGACTGATATGGTTATCGGCAAAGTCAACCTATCCATAACTATATATTGGGTGTTACTCGGATTTGTGAAGTTAGGGTAGACAACAATCTCGATACTAAGATGATTTTAGGGCTAGAGGGCCAGGGAAAATTTGACATCGCGTTCCCCTCACGCTGTCGAAAAGTTTTTATGCCAGATTCTCAGGGTAAACATTACCATCTAAAACAATGGTTAGTGGAAGAAGAGAGTTGCAGTGGCGTTGCTGCTCTACTCGAGGATGAGGAGGAGGCTTTAAAGGAGTTTTTGAGAATTAAGCTACCTCCTATGTCGCAGGGCCCATTAGGCGCGACCCACCTCATCACCCACACCATTGACTTTGGGGATCATGGTCCCATTAAAGAGAGATACCGTATAGTTTTCCCAAACGTACAAGAAGCTATGTATGAGGAAGTTGACAGGTTGTTGGCTGAGGGTATTATCTCAGAATGATTCAGTGAATGGTCTGCGCCAATAGTAATGGCACGAAAACCTAGGGGTAAGTACCGTTTATGCTTGGATTTTCGTAAGCTGAACTCTATCTCCAGGAAAGATGCGTACCCTCTCCCTTACATGACGGATATACTGAGACAGTTGAAGGCCACCAAGTATATCTCGAAATTAGACTTGAATGCCGCCTTCAATCAAATACCTCTGGAGAAAGACAGTCAACCTTATACGGCATTCACAGTACCTGGAAGGGGGTTGTTTGAGTTCAAAAGGATGCCTTTCGGGCTCACAAGAACTCCAGCAACTTTCCAACGGCTTATTGACCGGGTAATTACGCCGGAAATGAGATCGAACGCATTTAGCTACCTAGATGACATCATCGTTGTCACCGAGACACTTGAAGAACGTCTGTCATGGCTAGGGAGGGTTCTCGATCGCGTTTCGGAAATCGGTTTAACAATAAATCCCGAGAAAAGCGAGTTCTGTTGCTCAGAGGTTAGGTATTTGGGATTTGTTGTCAATAAAGATGGTCTCAAGGTAGATCCCGACAAGGTAGAACCTATAACCTCGTATCCTGCCCTAAAAACGATCAAACAGTTGCGTAGGTTCATGGGGATGTCTTCATGGTATAGGCGGTTTATTCCGGAATTCGCTACGGTTGCAGACCCCTTTACACGACTCTTTAGGACGAACGTCAAATGGGACTGGGGTGAGGAACAGCAGGAGGCTTTCGATAGTTTAAAAAGGGCCTGGATTGGCGCACCTATCCTCGCGTACCCCAGATTTAGGAGCTTAGTCGAGGACCAATTCAACTTGCAGATGGACGCAAGTGCCACTGGGTTGGGAGTGGTACTGACCCAGATGCAGGATGGTCAGGAAAGAGTCATCGCGTTTGCGAATAGAACTCTCTTAACAGCCGAGCGAAATTATACCGTCACGAAGCGCGAGTGTCTGGCCGCGGTCTGAGGAATTCGTAAGTTTCGCGAGTATCTGGAAGGGTTTTATTTCAAAGTAATCACTGACCATAGTAGTTTACGTTGGTTAAATAACCTGAAGAATCCGACTGGGGGACTCGCGAGATGGGGCCTAGAACTGCAAGGGTATGATTTCGATATCATACACCGAAAGGGTGCCCTACACCACGTCCCAGATGCACTGTCAAGGTTGACTGAAGAGGATGAAGGCCCAGTGTCTAGTATAGAAGAAACGCTAGATCGACCGATTTTTTCCCGATTGGAAAATAGAGAACCGGATGTTGTATCGTCATAAGCCTAATGTAGTGATAGATCCCCTCTTAACAGACTTAGAGGCATGGAAATTGGTCCTTCCGACGGAGCTTAGGTCTCGGGTATTACAGGAAGCGCATGTGGAGCCCCAGGCCTGTCATCTGGGTAACGATAAAACTTATCAAAGGGTAGCCCTCCGCTATTATTGGCCGGGGATGTTTTGCGATGTTGTCCAGTTTGTTCGTTCTTGCGATCGCTGTCAGAGATGTAAAGTAGAGTAGGCTCACCCCGCTGGATTGATGGGCCAACGCGTCGTGGAACAGCCCTGGACGGTGGTGGCTGGGGATATCATGGGCCCCTTTCCGAAAAGTAAAGCAGGACACCAATATATCTTCGTATTCCAAGATCTATTCACAAAGTGGATTGAATGCATTCCGATACGCACGGCTAATGGCCCCCTATAAGAAAAGTGTTCGAAGATTTGTTAGTGACTCGCTGGGGGGCCCCTGAGGTAATTCACACCGATAATGGCACTGAGTTTACAAACAAACTGTTATGTCAAATGTGTCGGAGCATCGGTATTATCCACACCACTACCTCGGTTTACCACGCTCAGGCAAATCCCACCGAGAGGGTTAACAGGGTCTTAAAGACAATGATTATATCTTTCTTACATTATAGCCAGCAGGATTGGGATGTACACCTACCGGAATTTAGGTTTGCGTACAACTCCGCGGTTCATGGTACTTTAAAAGTGTCCCTAGCGTTTCTGAACTTTGGAAGGAACCCCCTTCCATATAGGACTATGCGTAGGGACTTGGAAAAGAGTAATCAACACTCGAAGCCTCAGCTAGAGGCCTGGGTTGAAAGGGTAAAACGAATAGATCACCTCCGCCATTTGGTTTGTCGGAACCTGGATAGGGCGTACGAAACTCAGGCCAAATATTACAATGCAAATAAGAGAGACCGAAATTTCAAGGTGGGAGATCTCGTCCTAAGACCCAATAGGAAACTGTCCAAAAAGGTTGACAAGGTTGCTGGGAAGTTGTTTCCTAAGTCCGAGGGCCCGTTCAAGATCAGGCGTCGGTTGTCCCCGGTGATATTTACGTTGGTAGATCAGAATGGGAGATTCGTGGGAAAAGAAAATGTCCAGAATCTGAAGCCTTTCGCCGCGGTAGAGGGTTCTATTGACGAGAATACATAAGTGGGATTCGCGTTTGTTGTTGTAGAGGAATGAGACGACGGCTAGACCCGGGGGAGGAGTCTCAGCAGCGGCCCAAGTACCCTTGGGTAACACCACACGCGACCAAGCCTGCCGTGACCGCGATACGAGAGAAGGAACACCCTCAACCTCCGCGCAGAGATCGTCTGGTGCGGTACCAAGAAGCAACCCCTTCCTTAACCATCCCAGTAACTTGGCCAGAAGCCTCAGACCATGTGGGCCTCCGCGGACGGACACTCCTTTAAAATCGACCAGGTACCATGATCCGGGCGCGGCGGTCCCCTTCCGGTTGGACCAGCTATTCGACGAGAGGGCAGAGTGGCTGAGGGCCGGCGCTCCCCGTCCTAAACCCTATAGAGGTCCGATCCCTTGGAAGTGCTGGATGTGTGCGGAGGTCTATCATAAACAGGGAGACTGTCCCCGAACTGACCTGCACGTCCAGTACTGCAAAGGATGTGGAGAGAAGGGGTTTACGAAGAGGACGTGCCCGACCTGCAGCGAATTTTACGAATGGGACCTGTTCCTAGCCGGCAGGGCTCACCCCCGCCAGAATCAGGGTATCGTTAGAAAAAGGCTAATCGTGGAGGCACATCACACTGAGATCCTCAGAGCTCAGATTAGAAACGGACGGATCAACCCCTAGACTCATGAACAGGGAATCTGCTATTAATACAAAATATGTTTTTTTGCGGTCTACACGTACTTGGTGCTCTCTATGCTCTCCACAAATTTTTTTTCTTTAATCGATAATGGCAGCAAGAGCGTTGCTAATTTATAACTTTATGTTCCCTGAATAGAAAATGTGGATAGTAAAATGGACAGTCTTCGACGTTCGGGTATATCTTTGGGTTTCGTGAAATTAAGTTACATTCACGATTTCATTATTTTCACTACATGTTTTTTTTTTTTTTTTTTTTTTTCTTCTCTTGTGACACTCAAGACTGCTTCAGCCTCACCTCTGTGTGTGAGTTGAATCGTATTAAAAAGGGCACCTTATTCACAAACCGTTGGTGTTCTTTTTATTTGCGGGAGGGAAGGGAAACTCATCCCTTAGAATAAGGCGCAGTATGAGCGTCATTAAGCAGCACCTGAGAAGAGATCATCGTCGACTATTGAGGGAAGATAACTCATCGTTTTTTTTTTTTTCGTTTTTTTTGCCAGTTAGTTTAACGTAGACTTATAGTTTCTTCACAACCCTTATTCAAATTATCGGAAATAGGCTTATGATTTCAGTTTTTTTTTTTTAGGTGACAATTTTCCTTTGCTGCATGATGGGAAAACCCACGTTAGAACGTTGTATCTGTCATTCCTTTTTCTTGAATTGTTTGTTTGTTGGTTGATTTTTTTTGCATGCTCCTTGATGACTGATAATGACACTACGAATAAGAGAGCACCTGAGGAAGGGACAATCACTGAAAGGACCAAAAATCGATAGCTTTTTGTGTAAATTTCGGACAATACCGGTCGAAAGTGAATAGACGGACTAGTGATTTGCCGGAATCAAAAGCGACCCGTAGTCCCCGGCTAAGGTAGGGGGAGTTGTGACGAGGTGCCCGAAAGCACCGCATAAGGGTTAGGGACAATGGGAATTTTGGAACCGCCATCTTGCCTGTGTGTTCTAGAACATTATTTGCCATGATAAAGTCAGCGACTAAAGTCAATCAGGAAGTCAAGCGGCCATGCCAATACCAGTCCTTCCATGACAAGGCAGAGTGAGAGGAGGGAGTTCACCAAACCGCACAGTCTCTTTCTGGCCTACCTATCGGGCAAGCCAATAACCAGCAATAGAAAGAGAGAGGGAGCGCGGGAGCCAAGTCACAACGACACGACACTCAACCCCTAATAAGAAGGAGCGAGAGGGGGAGTCTCACCAGGACCATGTCCTCGTCCAGCGCAGAATCGTGAAGGTTGCACTTCTCTGTGTGTTGGGCGTTTGACTCTCGGAATCATATGCGTTCGAGGCATTTCGTTCTCCAATGAAAGGAGTCGCGATTAAGCTTTAGGTATGAATTTATAAGGAGAGATGAGAACAAACAGAAATTTCTTTTTAGGTTTCCATATGAGGAACATTATAAATTATTGCAGAATTGAACTTTTAAGAACCTGCCCCGCTCAGGACCTGCCAAAAATAGAATTATTTAGAGCTATGCTGGAGATCTATAAGATCTTTCATTCTTTTTCAAACCACTACTAGGTGGGGCTCAAGAATGCCAGCATGATCGCTCTAAAATAATTATGTTTAAATTGACAATACAGAGTTTGAGGGTGAATTAGAATAATCAATTGTGGGTCCGGATACAATAAGGGGACGAGCGATTGAAAACGCGAAAAAGTATTTTCCAAACGTCTTACGATATCCAAATTTTAGAGTTAAAAAAATTAAGTTAAAAAAATATGGGCTTATAGATAATGACAAGACGGAACTTTTTTCTATTTAAAGTTTTTCTTTCCGATGTATATTTTTATTAATATAATTGAAAAAGGGATGAAAAAATTTCGCCAAATTCAATTATTTTTTAAATATAAATCGTCTCCACTCAGACAAATATGCAACGCCTACAAATGAAGAAAAAAGTTAAAATGCCAATTGTTCAATAATAATTGATTGCAAATGGAGACCTGGCGGTAAGCACGTTTTTTAGCTTCGGCGAAAAAAAGTATTGAGGGAACTTTAGAGTTGAAACAACTTCCAGTAAGACATTTGTTCCTTACTATTGAAGCAAGATTTCTGGAAATTTTTAGATCGATTTATTGAAAATTGGCGGAAATATCAATTTTGTAAGAAAGCACGCGACGTCGTCTACGATGGCAGCGTTAACAGATTCAAGCGCTTCTTAACGTTAGTACTCCCGCCTTTACATTCTCCTATTAAGGACTCATCTTCTGAGAATTAAACATTAAAAATCCTGCCCTTTCCCCCATGTAATAGAAAATCGACTGCTTTATATTTTTGGACATTTCGTTGTTTTCAGTGAAGTATAAAATAACAGAAAAGAGGAAAATTTGTGCTTCGCAAGTTGTTTATTCCTCAATTATGAAACACAATGTTACAATTGTTCATCATCATTTCTGATCATTTATCATACATTTTTTGAAACATTTTCACACAGGAACATTAAAATTAGAAACCCTCTTCATTATTTCCAAACCTTTTTATGCTATATCACAAATATAATCACCTTTTCTTGCCAAATTATTACTTATCAGGGATTTTACTATTTTCTAAAATCTATATAATTATATATTTCGGTGTACTTTTTCGGATGAATAAATTCGACAATTTGTCATACATTTTCTTTACCGTTTTATCACAGGAAACTTAATAATATATACACATTTAATTATTGCTAAATCTTTTCTATGCTACATCACAAATGTTATCACTTTTTTGTTAACAGATTATCTATTATGGTTTTTACTGCTTTATAAATATATATAATTATTTACTTTGGTGTAGTCCTTTGGCTGAAAAAGCTAAGAAATCTAAGTTTTGAGCATTACTTACATATTTGGCAGTAGCTGTTGGAATAACTCAAGAAAAATTAAAAGACTTCAAAAAACTATTGAGTTATCTAAGTTCAAAATCTCGTCCAGTTTACGATAATTTGATAAAAAATACATTGATAAAAAAAGCTAAGAAAAAGTAAAAATGTGAGTTATGTTTAAAACTTAGATTGCTTAGCTTTTTCAGCCAAAGAACTGCACCAAAGTATATAAGTATATATATTTTACAAAGCAGTAAAAATCATAATATATAATAATCTGTTAACAAAAAAGTGATAACATTTGTGATGTAGCATAGAAAAGATTTAGCAATAATAAAATGTGTATATAATATGAATTTTCCTGTGATGAAACGGTAAAGAAAATGTATGACAAATTATTGAATTTACTCATCCGAAAAACTACACCGGAATATACAATTATATAGATTTTAGAAAATAGTAAAATCCCTGATAAGTAACAATCTGGCAAGAAAAGGTGATTATATTTGTGATATAGCATAAAAAGGTTTATAAATAATGAAGAGAGTATCTAATTCTGATGTTCCTGTGTGAAAATGTTTCAAAAAATGTATGGTAAATGATCAGAAATGATGATAAACAATTGTAACATTGTGTTTTATAATTAAGGAATAAACAGCTTGCGAAGCACAAATTTTCATCTTTTCAGTTATTTTATACTTCACTGAAAACAACGAAATGTCCAAAAATATCAAGCAGTCGATTTTCTATTAATTGGGGGAAAGGGCAGGCTTTTTTAATGTTTAATTTTTAAAAGACGAGTCCTTAATAGGAGACTGTAAATGCGAGAGTACTAACTTTGAAAAGCGCTTGAATCTGCTAACGATGGAATCGTAGACGACGTCGCGTGCTTTCTTACAAAATCGATATTTCCGCCAATTTTCAATGAATCGATCTAGAAATTCCCAGAAATCTTCTTCCAATAGTAAGGAACAAATGTCTCACTGGAAGTTGTTTCAACTCTAAAGTTTCCTCGATACTTTTTTTCGCCGAAGCTAAAAAAACGTGCTTACCCACGTTCAATCACGCGTGTAATCGTGAATCACACTAAGTAGAATTAATTCACTTAAGAGAAGTGATACATGCGCAGGAATAACATAACTATGGAAAATTGGCCTATTGAAGCGTGATCAGCCGGCAGGAATCACGAAAGTAGAATAAAAATCGACAAAACATGCGCAATTCGGGCTTCGCTTCTGTGTACCTATGATAATCATAAAATTTTGAAGTAAAATCACAATTATGAGAACTTTCCAATTAGGAGCAATTTGTGACCCAGAGCTTGAGGACAATTATATTTCCAGGGAATTCTTGGTGGAAAACTATTTTAAAATTCCAGTGCTAAGAGTAGAAAAGAGTGAAGTTCATTTTAACGTCAATTGGGAACCTCAAATCACTAATAAAGTTTCTTTCAATATTCTTGTAGCTAATAATTTAATTCGTTTCAGGTTAATGGTCCTCTCAAGATTGGTACCGACGTGCCTACTGGGGGCCAATTTCTTGAACAGCACACAGAGAATTGTCGAGCAATCAATTTTCTCGTGAAAGAAACTCACGAGAGGAAAACTCGATAGAAATAAATCTAAGTAGTCAAATCAAAATAATTAACAATGAGAATTGTCCTCAAGGTTCCAGGCGTCAGAAAAATGAAAAAGTAAATTAATGCTCGTATAGAAAATGAATAACGTTACAATGGGTAAGACCGAACGCGTCCCGTTCTCAGTGTGTGATTGACTGCATAACAACTTGTAGGCCGCTCACGGAAAGGGTCCAAAGGGTCGCCGACGAACTGAAAATCTACCATCACACGCTGAGCAAGTCAAAGCTGCTGACAATCAAGCAGCACATTACTGACAAAATATGAGAGTTTTTGACGCAAGGAGGAGAATACAGAATAGCAAGGGGTGTGTCAGGGAGAATTAACAGTTTTTTCGCTGACCTATCGCGCCTGCTTAGCGATTTCCCTGTTTCTGTCAAAAATCAACCTAAACCCGACGAGGTAGACACATTTTTGAGAGAGTTATATAAGATCCCTAAAACATTGAAATCAAAGGAAAATTGGAAAAATATCATCCGTTTCAAGGAGGTTTGCTACAACTTCAAAAGGCCTGAGTAGGAATGTCCATCGGAAAAATGTGTTGCAGGCTGCCGAGAGAACCTGCTGATTGACAGGTGCGTCTGCAAAGATGAAGCAGCCTACCAACCTGCCCTGCGATAACCTGGATTGAGCACCGGAAGCCTTCGATTCAACCTCTCATGGACTTATCATCTGTTTCTTGCGTAGCTTGAAGGTTCATTCACACATAGGAATATGCATAGAGAGATCGATGCCTGTTCCGAAAATTAGATTTACTATCTCATCTGAAAATTATCGTGTGGCAACAAACAGCGTCATCTTTCAAAGGGGCGTATTTCAGGGCGACACCATCAGCCCTCTGCTCTTTTGCATCATACTTCTACTCCTATTTTTCGCAGTATGCAGTTCTCCTGGGTACATCTGCGGCGACACTAATGATGGCGAGCATAATGTCACTCATTTATTTCATATGGTTGAACCGAAGATCTATGCTTTCAGTCAAAGCTAAGTTAAGAGTTCTCAGAAAATCGTCGAGGGGTGCACAGGTGATATTGGTATAGACCTTAGATTGGACAAGTGTTCCAAGATTTATCTGAAGCGAGGACGAATTACTGGCGTTCCCGGGGACCCTAAGCTTGTGAATATAAGTGTGATTAGATATTTTCACAGTGGAGAGACGTATATATACCTGGACATGCCTCAAAGTCGCATTCAGGACGTAACATCACTGAAGGAGTCTCTCCGAAGCAGATACAAGCGTCTTCTTCGACAGATTTGGTCTTTAAATCTTTTGACATTGAACAAGGCATCTGCGACTTACATGCTTGCCGTCCTGTTTCTATTCTACTCGTTTGGGGTGGTTCAACGGACGAAGAACGAGCTTTTCATGAAAAATGTTATATGCCTATATTTGGTGAGACCGACGATTTCCAAATTATTAATTCAAAAATCAGTTATTAGAAAATTATAAGTTTTATCGGTTGTAAAATTTCAACACTTAGCAGATGTCAACTGTTTGGTCACAACTTATCTGGAAGTGGCAGGCCCTGCCGGTAGTAATAAAACCAATACATGAATTAACCTTTCGTGTCTCAAGAAAAGTCTGCCTCGTCTTGTCTTGGCACAGCTACAGCCATAAATGCAAGAAGAGTCTGTATATTTCCAATGTCTAGCTGGGGAGTCTTTGCAGACGCACCTGTCAATTAGCACGTTCTCTCGGCAGCTTGCTACACCTTTTTTCGAGCCACGCTGTTCGTTCATGTCTCTTTCCACACAGGCTCAATTCTTCGAACAATCCTGTTATTTAGGACAGCTGTAAAGATCTTATTCAGCGTGTTTAAACAAGTTATTGGCTTTTCATTTTCTGGGTTGGACAAGTTGCTTCTCTTCAGTCCTAACACTAGCCACTGCGGAATGGGCTTTTGTGACTTTGAATATGAGGTGAATATGCGGGCCAGATGTTGGTGTGTAGAAGTAAACTTCTTCCACCATAAGTTCTTGATACCATCTGGCCTTGCAGCGGAAAAGTTCTTCGTGCCCTCAGTACTTTTTCACCTCTTCGGCAATGATTGATGGACATTCCTTCTCGAATGTTATGAGATTATCGCAAAAGTCCTTGAAGTGGATGATATTATCATTATGTACTTTAAACTCCAGTGTTTTCGGGATCTTGTATACCTCTCTCCAAAAAGTCTCTACCTCGTTGGGCTTGGATTGATTTTTGACAGAAACTTTGATTGTCCCTGACCCATCACTGAAGGGGCACGATATGTCAGCGAGAAACTGTTGATTCTCCCTGACACATATCTCTCTCTCTTTCTCTGAACGTATGGAATCAAAGCCTACAGCTAAATGTCTGTTCAGTAAATTGAAAAAAAAAAAATTTTTTATGAACGTCATATTGAGAAACATACCTACTTCTTATATGCCGTTCCGTTTTGTCTAGATCGCTTTATTTTTTAAAGAGCATCGTATATATATAACCTTATAATCGAGCGCGAAGCGCGAGTATTGCAACGAGAATGTAATCGACAAAGCCGCAGGTGCTTTGCGAACCATCTTTAAAAAAAAAAAAGGAAAAACAATTTCAGTTCCAATTTATGACTGTATTTCGTCATCGGTTTGAATCATAATTTCCGATTGAAGTAATAACATTTATGATATTTAAAGAAATGTGGCCTAACGCGCGCTGAAACTTGGCGCAAAGCGCCGGGCGCGCATGGCGATAAGAATGTTCCTGCGCAGCGGTCATTTTTTTAATGTTAAAAGGTAGACAATATATACCGACGCCATAATATTGACAGCAGGATAAGGACCATCCATAAATAACGAGACCTTAAAAGGGGGTTTGGGGATCAGGAAGAATATCACGGAAAATCACATAGGGGGGGGGGGGATATTTATATTAAAAAAATATAGATCCTTGACGAATTGTATCTTGTAGAAGTGAGCCGTAAACATCAGCGCCTAAAAGAGCACATCAATGAGTTTGGGTACCATGAACTTTGGATCCGCTAAGCGAAGCCCCTGGATATGATGCCAATTTTTATCGACAATTTTCTCCGATGACGTGATCACATCAAGATCGCGAAGAACAAGAGCACTCCCTTCGACAAGCAACAATGATTGCCGAGATTCGAGAGGAAGGGTCACGTGTCTAGAAGTAATTTCGATTGGTTTATTTTCAACTGTGCTGATGGAAATATTGGTCGCCTGTTGTGGTAAACAAAGGTGGCCAACTAATTGGCGGGTAAGGAACTGGTCTCAGAGCCAGGGTCGAGGAGGGCTTGTTCGAAGTTGGTGTCCATCCGAGGTCTTTACAGCGACTTGTGCTGTAGCAAGCAGAACTTGTCAGAAAGGGGCCGAATAATCAGACTCCGAATACAAACGGACCTTCTTAGTGGTTGAAGGTTCCGAGTCTTCAGTCGAAGGCCTTTTATAGGTCACGTCTTCATGAAGTGTGATATGATGCTGTTTATAGCATAGACGATAACGAGCCTTCAAAGGGCAGTTACAACTCTAATGTTCCATCTAGTGACAATTAAAGCAGAAACGTTGTCGAACCGCTGTTTGACGCATATCAGGAGTATAAAGCTTATGCCACTCTTGACAATGACCGATGTAGTGGTTTGGGTTACAAGCAGCACAAGATGGATAGACAGATGTAGTTAAGAACCGCGACTTCATTTTCGAGCCCGGCTAGGCGTTCCAGCTTGAGGCGGTGGATCTGCACCTGGGATCACTCATTGGCGTATACAATGTTTCGGTAGCCTTGAGTGCTCGAATTCGCTGTTGCAGGAACACTTGAATTTCATTTCTTCATAAACTATGTAACGTTTGTAGACCTGCAACCAATCTTAATGACAAAACAGAAGCCCAGTCAGGGGTTCCAGTCAACGGCATCCATGTGTAGTTTGGACTAGATAAGTCCAGAACAGTGCATGTAATAAAAAGAGAATTAGAGACCGAAGAAGTATGAAGTATAAACTGTATCAATTGGATTCTTAGCAAATTACCTGCCTGGCAATAGAGGCGGTAGGGGCGTTGTACATTTGAAGCAACTGTATGAATCACACGCTATCCAATTGCAAGACATTTTAAAAGCAAGCGAAATTTGGGCCATACACTGCCATCTATGATACGGATCTCGACCATCGAATTATCAATATTCGTATACTTAATCTAAATATTATTCTTTTTTTTTTCATAGCTTTTTTTCATAACATTTTTTCTATTTTTTGTTTAATTGAAAAGGCGGAATTATTATGCGCCTGACATAAGGAAACCCAAGTTGCGATAGCAGAGTCCCAGAATGTTAGCAGTTCAAGCCCCGAGCCCCTTGAGCTCCAAGTTTTTTGACAGTGACAAGTTTTTGATAAGAAGTGCAATTGTTTTGCGTGGACGCCGCTATATTCGTAGAGTAATTGTCTGAAAATTGATTTACACAAAAATAAAGAGTAAGCTTTTCAACATTTTAATTAATCGAATCTTAATGAGAAATTAATAGTTGGTAAAATTGACATACTTCAGACCAATCAGTAGAAATTCTTTGTTAACAATTTATTTATTTCTGTTCTCGACGTTTCGAAAACTATAACGTTTTCCTCATCAGGTCTTTGAAGTTCCGTTTCCATGTTAAAGTTCGTCACAATTTTTAATTTTTCAGAAAATTCTATTCCTCATCTTATAAGCTTCATTTTTGGAAAGAATTGTTGTTACATCTTTTAAAAATTTAATTAGATCAATATTCTTCTACATTCATAAATTTTTTCCTTTAATAACTTGGTTAGTTTAGTAAAACAGTCGGAGCTTCTATTTCGCTCCATTTTTGCTACGATACATTCAATACAGAGAGTAATCTAATCTTGTTTAATATATACATGTACTGTCGTACAAATGAGAAAATTAAAAATGTTCATTAGAAAGTTGGAATATCAGGCATTTTAGTGTAAGGTCATGATGCGTCGGTATAATCAAGTCGTAGCAGAAAATCAGCAGAAGCGATCTTTTATATAGTTTAAACTGTAATCTATATATTATAATATAAATAACTTCGAGCAGAAAACCAACAGAACTTATCGTTTTGTTATTCAGCTGAACCGAAAAACGACATACATTACAGAAGGAGTTCCTATAGGTTTGCATCAATTGTGCTTTTTATTTCTCTAAGTTAATTCAAATTTCAAAAAGTTTACTCTTTTTTTTGTGTGAATCGATTTTTAAAATTACGCAGTGATACACAATAATTTAAATCCACTATATTGCTGTGTTTAACAAAATTTTGTAGATCCCGACTTCCACCTATCAGACAATTTTGAATTGCGTTCGTGTGGTCGTACTTGTTCCTGCAAAGAAACCTGTATGCAAGTGAATCTTTGGAAGATCCTGTACAGGTTACTTCGCGGATTGAACTGAGCCACGGATTCATATGGGTACGGTGACTGACACTTGCGGCCACTGGGTCGCTAGTGCGCGTGGAGATACATAAAACGACGGTTCCAACGGTGGTAGCGTCTGCTATTCGAATTATATCAGTCCTTCATAACGCAGCGTTGAGGTGATTTCTTCAAGCACTATCTTCGAAATGCCAGGTGTGCATGTGGCATTTAGGTGTACAAATAAAGGAGCGAATCGCTTTCCAAATAACAAAAAACTAAGGAAACCGTAGATCAGGGCTTTCCAGAAGGCAGCCATTGCCTGCAAATACTGCCAGTGGCAGTCACGAGACTAGGTCAAACAGGCCCTCATAAATTTTCGTCGAACTTGTCCTTCGACTCGTCCCTAATCGTTCACGGTAAATTACAGTTTGAAATGCAAAAATGAAATGTATTGTGAATTCAAGTAGAAAAAAATCAGACCCGTCGGTGTGAACAGTAAGCCGCAACGAGCCGTGACCGTAACGACCGTAACCATGCACTTGCCGTGGCAGCCACCACCTGATGAAAGTGGTGAGCTCTGCCTTAGATAATGCCTTGTTCTTGTGTACAAGGTATATCTACACTCGCGGTGCTGACCTCTAAGCTGACCTTGACAAATCGCCGTCCCCATAAAGGAACATGAACATCCTGTACGTAGACCTTGCATAAAAACTAATCCACTAGGGTTTGCTAGAGACTTGGCTCTCTCGCTTATGAGTTGGGTGCCCAAAAGAGAAGAAGAAATGCAGCATGTATACATGTCGCCCAATGCTTATTCGCCTTGAAGTTTTCCCTCTCTTTTTGAGTTTCGGGCGCTACCTTTTTCCTTTTTAAGTGGGGACTCAGGTAGTAGCGTGATGTTTCTTTGTTGAGCAGGCTCGGATCTGTTTGCTGGTTCTTCAGTATCAACCAAGGTGCAGGCTGATGTGGTCATTCAGATTGTTCAAACAATTTAAAATCAAGTGTGCTTTTTCTAGACAATTCAAATATTTGAATCCTTCAATTTAAAGTCAGTGTTTTTTTCGCTTTCGGTTCTTTGTTAAGCGATTTCCCGACTCGATCATCTTCTGGTTTTGTGGGAAGTGACGAATCGGATGACGTATTACTTCCGGTCGCGTCGGAATCGATTTTCCGGTAAACGATCATGGTCGTAGTTTCCGGAGGCTACATATTTGCTAATTTTCCAAAACAACTAAAACATTTTTTTGGGTACAAAGGGAGTGCCTTGTTGGATGGCCTCGGGGACTCATATTTTGGATTACATTGATAAGGTATTCAGTAGTTTTAATAGTAACGGTGATAAACTGTCTCGCATTCTGTATGCACGACTTTAACTTAACCAGACGTGATTCCTTTGCTGCCCCACGCCAGTCCGTCATTAATTCAACAACATTTTGATCCTTCGAGCCGGATTGTGGGTTAGCGGGGAAGCATGAGCTTTTAGGTATGACAAACCTACTCACTGACTGTGTGATTTTTCTCAACATTGCAAACGTCTCGAGGCAAGTTCTCAAGCATGACAACCATACTGCTGATGGATTGTTTGCAACATTGAGAACGGCTGGAGACAGGCTCTCAGGCATGACAAACTTACTCACTGACCGTGTGATTTTTCTCAACATTGCAAACGTCTCGAGACAAGCTCTTAGGCATGACAAAATGACTCACTGACTGTGTGATTGTTCTCAACATTGCAACCGTTTCGAGACAAGATCTCACGCATGACAACCATACAGCTGATGGATTGTTTGCAACATTGCGAACACCTCGAGTCAGGCTTTTAGGCATGACACACTTACTCACTGACTGTGTGATTGTTTGCAAAATGGCAAACGCCTCGAGACAGTCTCTCAGGCATGACAGACAAATTGATGGTGGATTGTTTACAACGTCATAATATGCAATATCTATAATCAAAATCACTGCTTAAAGATAAGACCAATGTGCGATCACGAGTTCCTAAACTAAGGGCAAGAAAGTCGGATTGAAAAAAGGTATCCAGGTTCAAATAAATAGATATGGAAGTTAAGAACCTCAAAGAGACACTAACTTAAAATTGGAGCAGGCATGGCTGCGGATTGCGATAAAAAATTCAATTTTTAATTTAAAAAAATTAGGACACCTTCCCGAGTTATTAAGTTTCTGAATACGAATAAATTAAGCTGAATGTAAACACGTGGGCCAGTTCTGAAAAAATCGACCAAGAATTTTCAGATTAAAATTTCATAAGCTTTCAAAATTGGCTTTGGATAGGAACTCAAAATCAATTTTTTTGCAAAAATTGATAGTGATATGGCGATGCTGAATTGGAATCAAAAAGGTTAGATCCCAAAAAATGATACGATTCGGGAAAATGATAGTTAAACTTTGGGATATGACAGCAGTATGGCAGACATTCTTTTGCTAAAAATCCGAAAAAAATAAGAAAATATATTTTCTACATCTACTTTTTTAGTGTTATAAAAAATGAAAAATATCATGAAAAGAAAATTGGGAGGGGTCTTGTAGATTCACATTTTTTAATTCAGGGGTACTTTTCAGCGCACCATGCGTTTATGTTAGGATTAGAATACAATAATTATTTCATATTTATTTTATTAATTCGTACATGTAACAATCAACATTTATGTTAAAATTCCAAACGTATACACCTATAATGATTAAGTTGCTCGTGAATGAAAGCAAGAGACAGGAGAAAAAGAGAAAAGAAGGAAAGAGACAGAATCCGTGAAGAGAGTTTTTATAATCCCTAGAAAAGACTGTGAAGTATACAAAACACAATAGTAAAGACATTATTTCTATGTTCATTCTACGTATTTCTGATTTTTCCCATAGAAAATAGGAAAAACTGCCATGGAAGGAAGAGCAAAAGAAAATTAAATACGCCTTCACTGTTTCATATATACATAATTTGTCATAAGGGCAACCGAGGAGAACCCGGAAGTGGGTGTCATTCTACAAAATTGCACCCTCTCCCGGCGAAATCGCGTTAACATTTCAACCACGGGTCTCGACCGTGATTTAGGTGATTACAGTCTGCGATGAACTCAATACCATGATCCGGCAAAAGTCTCGTGTACACTCAGGACACGGAGCGCCTCAAGGACGACCACCTTCTGCATTTCCCCCACAAGTGTCTTAGTATTCCGCTGACACACAGGGATGCTTTTCAGGCTATCAACCAGTCGCAGCTTGGCACGTCTAAAAGCACCAATGACCGGGACGACTAGCTCAATATAATATTTCGGAGAGAACGCTCGCAACTCCCTTGTAGGTTCTTTACAATTTCTCTTTCTTTTCATTCTCCTTAGCTCTCCTGGGTTTGTCGGCTGGAGCCAAAAATTCGACAAAGAAAATTGTTCGTTCCTGGAACTCAAGGAGAACTATTTCAGACCTCGAGTGCGAAAAAAAAACAATTGTCGAGAATATGAAGTTCTAGTATATGCAGCACTTCTCATTTTCGACAATTAACTCTATTTCCCTGGGAGTGTTTGGCATAGCGATATTAGGGCTAATACCGTAAGAGTGACAGAGATGGTAATGAAGCACTCTTAGTGCCGCATTGTGCCTTTAAATGTACGTCGTTTCCACATGAGTTGGACAAATAAATAGTATGTGTCCCAGATCGGGGTGTGTATGACACGCTCTGCCGTAATCATTGAGAATTTCTGGGCTCAAAATGTGGCGACGGTATGCTAAAGTGAAAATGACACCGTATTGAGAGACACATCGACTGATCGTTCAAATTTTTGTGGAAGATGACGTGGATCCTCTTGCCGAGGAGCTGTTCGCAGAAATTTTTCTCATATACTTTCTTGATTCGGGCCTGTTTGTGACTAAACGTGCTTTACCCAGAATAATCCTTTTGTAGAGACATTCAAGTTTCAAATTTCGCGTCCTGAATGCGGCGGTGTGGCACACCGAGGTAGGTATAGGTCACTCCAGGACCAAGGTGTCGTAACGCGCTTTTGTCGATAAGCTCAAGGTCTTCGGGGATGCCATTAAGTTTACCTCGTTTGAAATTAACCCTAGCGCATTTTTCTAACCCAAACTCCATTTCAATCTCCTGAGTGTATTTCTCGACAATCACTAGAGCTAGATCCAGTTGCTTTGCATTTCTAATATAGATATTAAGATCATCTATGTAAAGTACATGAGTGACCTTATGCTTTCGATTTCCAGGTTTCCTGCAGAAGTACACTTCGTAATGACGAAGTGCGAGAGACAGTGGCAATAATGTGAGGCAAAAGAGGAGAAGGCTCATGGTGTCGACTGAAAGACACTTCTCTGAAAGGTGGCGCTATTAGTTGTCACACGATGTTTTCCAGGTGAGATAGTACATCTGGTTTTTCGAAAGGGCATCAGTCTCTCTATTCACCTCACTATGTGTAGATGAACGTTTACGGTTTCCATCAGACACATGATAAGACTATGGGAGGTTAAGTCGAAATTTTTTAGGTAGTCATTCCAGGCCATAGATAGGTTGCTCTGGTAGGATGCTGCGTCTTTTTTACACATCTATCGATGAGCAAGGTCTCCCGACATCCTGCTACGTCTTTCTTTGAGCCGCGTTTTTCGTACATTTCTCGCCAAACAAGTCCGATTATACGAGTAATCCTGTCATTTAAGATAGCTGTGAAGATCTTATACAGCGTGTATAGACAAGTTATTGGCCTGTAATTTTCAGGGTCAACTAAGTTGCCCATCTTCGGCAGGCACTCCGGAAAAGGCTCTTCCGAGTCTAGATATGATGTTAACATGCGGGCCAGATGCTAATGGGTTTGAGGAAAGTTCTTCCACCAGAAGGTCTTGATACCATCTGGTCTTGGAGCGGAATAGTTTTTCATGCCTCTTAATAACTTTTTCACCTTTTCGGTAGTGATAGGTGGGCATTTTTCCTCGCTTGTTATGAGGACACTTCACAGCTCCTTGAAGCTTATCATGTTCCTTGAGTTTTCTTTCAGTGGATGTTGGACTTCGTGGATTTCTCTCAAAATGTCTCGACCTCTCTGGTTTGGGCGGATAGTGGACAGTAACTGGAGGCTTTTTGAAGAGTCGAGATAAATCAGAGAAAATGAACAATTTTTTTCTGATACATCTCGACATCTGACATCTATGACCTCTCCCTCCGCTCTAGACTTTTCCTAGCTTCAGATAGTACCCGTATCCTGCCAACAATATGCTGCCTCATGGTCAGCAGCTTTGACTTGTTTAATATGTGATGACGGATCCGCAGTTCGCGCGCGAACTGTCGAACCCTGCAGCGCAATTCCTGTCAGATGTTATGTTGTCAATCACACACTGAATGCGGGACGAGTATTGTCTTATGATCAGTCGATGTTTGTGTTTTACGGTTTCTATCGGCCATAGTTTTCGCGGCATTATACACACTACAATTGATAGTCCAGAGATCGGACACTTCAGAGAAATCTCCACGAAGCTAGTCATCTAATTCAGCCAGATCTTTGGGCTGGAGAGGAACCTGGACGTTGATGTTTCTCCTGGTCCTAAAGGCATGCAGTGGCGCCATGTATCCTTCTCGTTTAGGGGTCATACTGATACCATAGAAGTCCAGATGGTCGTCCCTGAGTCGATCCGTCCACTCAAAAGTATTGAGATTTTGCTGTTCCATCGCATTAACTCTGTCTTGATTGGCTCTCACAACTCCAGGGTAGTCGGCATTGTTGTCCGACGTATTGCCGGGAGTCATGCGCGTTCGATTTTTTTAAACCGCACTTACTACGACTCTTTTTGGTATTATCATTGCTGTTCCCACGAGCGGCTAGGGAAATCGGTTCGTCCATCCTTGTAGAGCCTCGCATGCAATGATAAGGCCTTGGCATGCTTCTGGCACGCGGGTATGGCTTTAAGGTTACGAAACAGTGATAGTTTCGCACCTCCGAGACCACCTATCACAAGGACAATCACTTGTACCGAATATGTTGCGTACAGTCGTTGCAGCTCTCTTTTAAGGTCTTGATACATCTCCTTCTTTTCCGTCTCCTTAGCAGTGATGTTGTATTCGGCCAGAGCCAAGAATTCGGTCACGAATATAGTTCTTTGCTCGAAGTCTTGGAAAACGATGTCAGGCCTCGAGTGTGCGACGGAGACTGTTGTCCGAAAATCGTAGTTTCAGAAAATTTGGCACTTCTCGTTTTGGACACTGGAGATTCAGAAGTCCGCGTCCGCTTTGACGGCGAGAGATGTATACTGGCGGAACAGACGAATCGACATGCAAACTTGTATGCATGTGCATGATCTTACGTGTGGTGATATCAAGGGCCGTAAGTTTTTTCTTCGTTCATAGAACCACCCCAAACAAGTATGATGGTAATAATGAACTATTAGGGCCGCATTATGCCTGTAGAGATACGTCGTTCCTGCGTAAGTAGAACACCCGGTATACTAAGGTAGAAATGATACCGTCCTGGCATGCGAAAATGAAACCATCTGTACCTGAATTGAGGCTTTTAGAAGTGAGGCATCTAGATGTTGTTATGCACTTTCAACGCCGATAGATTTTAAGGCAAAATCTGTCAAAGAAAATGCTTGTATCTGCTTCAAGGAGACTCCTTCCCAGATCTTACGACCTGAATGCGGCTTTAAGGTACACCCAGGATGCCAGGACTCCCCAGTGTCAAGATGTCTAATAACACTGATATCCGCAAACTTAGGGTAATCGGGAAAGCCAGTAATCATTCCTTACTTCAGAAATATCTTGGCACACTTTTCCAATACAAAGTCCATACCAATCTCTCCTGTGTACTCCGTGACGACATTCAAAGCAAGTTGAAGTTTTCTTGCACCAGAAGCACAGATCTTCAGATCATCCACAGAAAATACATTAGCGACTTTATGCTCCCGATGATAAGTGTCGCTGCAGATGCATCCAGGAGACTTGCCTCGTGCGAGGTATAGCTGCAGAAGTGTGATGCAGAAAAGTAGAGGGCTTATTGTATCGCCCTGAAAGGCGCCCCTCTGGAAGATGACGTTGTTCGTTGTCACGCGAAGAATTCCAGATGAGATAGTAAATCTAGTTTTCCAAAGAGGCATTAATTTCTCTATGCATCTCATTATGTGTGGATGAACCTTCAAGCTTTCCAAGAGACAAATGATAAGTCTGTGAGAGGTTGAATCAAAAGATTTTTTGTAATCAATCCAGGCCATTGACAGGACGCGCTGATGGACTGCTGGGTCTTTGCAAACACACCTGTCAAAGAGCAGGTTCTCTCGACAGCCTGCTGCGACACTTTTTTTCGAGCCACGTTGTTCGTACTTCTCACTCCCACGAGCAGCTAGTGAAAAGGTTTGTCTATCCTTGTAGAGCCCCGCATGCAAGGAAAAGGCTACATACTCTGAGAGTTCGCTCGGTGTCCCAGAGTCACCGTTTAAGACACCTCACTCAGGTGCCATTCAGCTTTTGGCACGGTTGTTACCCCTCCGCTTGAGGGTTAATTCCTTCGGGACCATCCTTGGACAATTCTGTGCGACTGCTTATTAATTATTGTAACCATATTGAACAGAAACTCCTGGTACAGGGACCCTCTATCCTCAACCCGAGGACGCGTCTGGTCGCTTGCTCATAGGCCCTTCGGTTCGATTCCGAAGAATTACAGTTGCATTCCTGATAAATCTAATACATACATTGGTGGGAACTGGAAACGGGTCTCTGGAGCAACAGAACGGAGACTTTTTCCTGTGATGAAACAAATGATGAGATTCAGGAATTTTATCATCCTCATGAACCTCGACGCGCATGATGTCATTTGGCACTGAATTTCTTACTTTTAATGGAAACTTTCGCAAAGCACTACGTTCAAGTATTTTTCCTCTTCTGGCACCTTCCCATTAAGAATGGAAATTCTTCTGACCTATTTTGCAACTTGTGTTATTTCAACTGCTAGTTATTGTAACTATGGTTTTAGTATGTAATTTGTGAATATCACTTTTTTCTAACTTCAATTTGCTATCGAAAATATTAGTCTTTCTAACTCTAAATGGCAAGTATTAAGTTTGGAGTATATTTGTAATTGATATGGAGAAAGTATTTCTTCGTATCGCTGTGGCAATAATACTACCTCTCGACTATATACTAGATTGCCATCAAACCTTTGTAAAAATAAATATTATGATGCCAAATTTTACAACCAATAGTTTTTCCACGTGCAGCTTTAATGCAACCTTGCCCGAACCCCACGCTAACGCTTTCTGATTTTTATTGTTGAGCTTAGGAAATCTTTAAAGAAAAAAACAGAAAAAAATTATCAAGGTAATCAACCAAAAACAAAATAATTAAAGTAACAAAATCTTAAAAGTATATCTTCGGTAACAGTTCACATGTAGGATTCTTCTTGTTAATTTTTAAACTCAATTAACTTACATTATAATTGAACAGACTAGTGAGAAGAGAAAATTGCAAATTCACCAAGAACATCACTAAGAATATTCACTAAGAATAGTCTGCTTGCGTCAAAACTGTAATTTCAGCACATTCCTGCAAACTCGGGACATAGCTGCGTTCCACACCTGCAGTCATCCCATGAACCTCCAGCAAGCAAATGAATTCAAACTAACACTTTTTCCTACCTCTCCTAGAGCTTTGTTCCTTCGTGAAGGAATTTGCCAAAATTCTCAGAGCAGTTCTCTTCCAAGTTTCTTACTGTTAAGTCTGAAAAAGTTTTTCCTTGATGAAGGGAAGTAGATATAGGCAAGAGTGAATTCTAATTGGAGGATTTCTGCCCGTTTAAAAACGAATACCGCGTACCTCGCACTACGTAAATAGCAAGGATAGAAGAACCGGAAAGCAGGCCTCAGTGTCGATATTAAGGTTCTAAAGTTAAACATAAAAATAGTGAAACTGAAACGGTTAAGGAGTTTAAAAAAAATAGTGAAACGGAAACGGTTAAGGAGTTTTTCTTGTATAGTGAAATAGAAACAGTTAAGGAATTTAAAAAAAATAGTGAAACGGAAGCCAAAAACGGTTAAGTAATTCTTTAAAATAGTAAAACGGAAGCGGTTGCGGAGTGACAAAGATCAAAAGTTCTAAACGGGATCTCTCCAATATCGCTTTTTCGGATTATTTTGGTCTGTCGGCAGCCCCGTGGTAAATAAAGTTGACATTGTGTGCTAATAAAATTTTTAAATTTTAAGGGAAACGTGAGCAGAAAAGGGAGATAGATCTCGAGATAGTAAACGGAATAGTTGGGCAGAGTGAGCGTAGATTTAATCGATTTGATTTAATTTTAACGATAGAATTCTGTCTGACCTCGAACCATCTTTATGCGACCTTGTCAACGGTGAAAAGATTTTGTTATCCGCTCTCCCTCTTTCTCTGTCACGGAAAATAGAGAATAGCGGTATTTTAAGTAAACACTTGTCTTTAATTGTTTGAGAAATCAAACGAGATGAAAATAGTAAAAATTCCATATGCTTAATGGATAGAAAAAGCGGGAAATAAAATTATAATAATATTGGCAGCAAAAATGATCCACAATTAATTTCAAAATAAAAATTCCTTTCCCAGTAAAAACTATTGAAGTGATATCGAGCGACAGAACTCTATTCCTATTCCTCCGGGCCTATTTATCAACAATATTAAATATGCAAATTATTCATTATATTTAAATAAGTGGGTCGTGACAAACCTATATGATTAACACATTGAATTCGTCGTTGAAAAGTCCTCCACGACTCATATAGCTTGCATGTAACATTCTCAATAACCGCGGAAGTTATTCCAAAAACCCAAAGAAGTGATTTTGTCTCACGTATTTTACGCGGGAAATTTCATGTGCCAAACAGAACTATAATACACTGAAGTAATAGACAATAAGCATTGCCAACAAGTACGAAAAGTAGCATTTCTCTTGTTCGTTTTACAATTTAAGAAATTTTTACCGTTTTAAGTACTTTATAGTGAATTGAGTGTGTATTAAAAATAATTAAATTAGTAATAAGACCTGGAAGCCAGCTTACCTCCCGAATAAGCCAAATTCTAATTTGAAATGAGATTTACACCCAACATGCGGTTTAAGAACAGTGTCGGGGGTAGCCTGCAAGTAGCCTTGATCCTCAATCGAGCCCGTTTGAACGTAAAAAGTCAGGGCCGTACGAACGGTTTCCAATTTGATTACATAATATTGCCGAATGTCCGCGAGTGGGTATCCGCATAATGCGGCTTTCCGCTATGCTGCTGGTGTTTTTTAGGCATGTCAACCATGGTTGACAGTTTCTTAGTGTTAAGTCTGAAAAAGGTCTTCCTTGATGAAGGGAAGTAGATACAGGTAAGAGTGAATTCTAATTGGAGGATTTCTGCCTGCTTAACAACGAATACCGCCTACCTCGCGGTACGTAAAGAGCATATAAATAAATAGCATATAAATAATAATCATTATTGCCACTATGTATTTAAGAAAATAATAATAATAAAACCAATTAGAAAAATAAAAATAATAAAAATAAATAAATAAAAAACTTGACAAACTTGATCACTTTTTGATCGAAAGCGTAGTTTTTGTTTTATTTGTAAAAAATAGCATTCAGTGAAATTGAGAAAAAACTTTTTTTGCGAAAAATTAAAAATTTGGTCACAAAGAATGAAAATTTTTCAAGTCAGACTGTACCAAAATGTACTATGACACTCTCTTCAAAGGATATAGCCAACAGGTTTGTGAAAAAACAAATTCTGAACACTTATATTGAACTTCTTAAAAACATGGTATACATCAACCCACTTTACCCTAGTATGCAGTAGTGGCGTTAATACACTCAGAGAAATGATTGGATAGTCCTACCGGTAAGTTGTTTGCTGTAGCCAGTTTTGTGGGAGGCTGGGGAGCCATCCACATAGTTCAGGGCTCACCAGACTGGAGCCATTGTCTGCGTTGGCTGCCAGTGGAAGTCAAAAGACTATGTCAAACCGGACCCAATAAATAAATTCGAGTAGAAATAATTCAGACCCTTCATTGTGAACGATAAGCCGTAACGAGCCGTGACTGTAAAGACCGTGACCCTTCGCAGGATTCCTGGGAACTGAAGAAAAAAATGACTGAAAAACTTTCTGGCATCTAAACACTTGTCGTGGCAGCTAACACCTGCTGAAAGTGGTGACCCTGACATAGTTGGCCGAGGCAGCCACTTTTAATGGATACGGTGGTGTTGGTTGTGTCAGCCAACTGAGTTGGTGTGTTGAAGCAGCAGGATGGCTGCCTCATCCAACTACCTAGGTTAGAACAACTACTCAAAGTGTTACCGTGCAGTTGTGGTATCTGACTCACCTATCTCAGATGGCTCATATAACCATCCCTGTTAGCAGCCTGTACCATGTAAGTAAGTAAGTAAGTATACCATTAAGCCATTTCCCTTTCAGGGTAGGCGTGAGACTACCCGATTCGGGTAGTGTTTCTAGGTGGATAGTTTCTTGTAGTAAATAACTACAAGTGTGGGCTCGCCACACCCACGACTGGTACTTGGCAGTAATAAATTGTTAGCCTTTAGATAAATAAGACGCCCAGTAAACAAAAATCAACTGGATGCGTTTAAATCAGCAGTAAAAATTATTTGAATCAGCATTCTTAAAAGATAATTGCCGCTTGCGACAGATTGGTTACATAAACTGATTGGAAATGAGCCGTGTATCGGACGAAAAATATGAGCTATACCTGTGAAAAATTGAAATTTGTATATAAAAGTTTTTCGGATTTTATACCATAATCTTCTGTTTTATTCTTTCCGATCATCGAGCATTCGTCCCCGTTGACAATTGTGCAATTTTATGAAGAGCGAGGAACACGACGCTTTTTACTCAAGATCGTTAAGACTGGTAAGACCATGCCATACTAACCTTGAGCTGGTATGTCAATCTAAACAGACGTTCTGACCAAATATTCCTTAACCAACAAAAAATGGATGTGCCGGCCAACCATTTCTCTGAGTGTAGTGAATAGCAAGTTAGAAGTAGCTTCATGCAAAAGCTAAGCTGGCCTCCAGGTTTTATTACTTTTTTTAAATTTTAAACGCATACCTAATTCATTATAAAGTACTCATAAAGGTATCAAATTGCAAAATTAATACTTGAAAATAGCGTCGAATAATACATTTTTTATTTTTACAAGATTAAAGTCAATGTCTGAGCAGGAAATTCTCTTTTCTGGGGCTAAGCTATGTAAGTATATGGCCTATTCTTTTAAAAATCGAACAGAGAATTGACCGACCCATTTTTGATTGAGCTAATACTTTTTTTACGTATTTTACGTCAAATTTCCGATCGAAAACGATTTATTTCAAAATGGTGAAATTATTATTACTATCGGAAAAACTTTAATGTATCTAGCGCTGTCGAGCACGGTACTTCACACCGGCGCGCGGATCACTTTGCACGGCCGATTTTCTTCTCTTATATCGTTTTTCTCTTAAATATAAATGATTATTCTATATTTTTAAATAAATAATCTTATTTCTTAGACAAGATAACTTTTTTAAAAATTCAAGAAATAAATAAATAATGAGAAGTAAAAGAAAAACATCAGTATTGAAAACGTAATTATTACTTTATTAAGATTTCGGTAGGTTGGCTTAGTGAATAAGTACCTCTTTCAATTTTTTGTTATACAGTATTTACATTCTTCAATTTTTAACATTTCTTATTTACACATTTTTACAATATTTTTCTTTTCATACAAGGAAAATTGCTTTGCTTCCAATTCTTGAAGAGAAACTGGAATCATACAATGATATTTTAAAGTCCCCTTTATCGTTATAGCTTTTTCAAAGCGTGCTGACAACCGCTTTTCTTCTTCTTCGTACTCAGCATTTGTCGAATAACGACATGTTATGTTTGGTAGAGCTTCTGTCGCCCAGGTAAATAATTCTCTAGGTGTACGAATAGGATTATTTACTCTTTGCAGACTAGCTCTAGCAGCAAGTCTTTTTAGAGTGCCACCAATTCCATCACATGGTCCTTTTCCATGCGAAGTAGGAAAAAAGTGCCACTCAGCTGCTATTTTAAAATCTTATTCGTGATGAGTAAGATTAATAAATTTTTTTTTGTTCTTGTATTGCCACTGGCACCGTCGGAAAAATATATTATTTTGTTAATCCCCTATAAATTTGATTTTATGTAGTCTACTAACTGTCTTTGAAAGAGATGAACGGCAATAGTATCGTGGCGTAAACATTCGGACATAGACACAAAACTTTTGAGATTCAATTCATTGTCATCATCTTTGTAATATATTGAAAATGGATGTATTGTCACTTGATCATTATTCCAGTGAATACCTTGAACAGAATTTTGAATTATGAAAGCATAATTCTCAGAAAAATCACAAATGACAATACGTTCATTTTTCATTATTTTTTTTCTATTTAAAAATTCTCTTTGTTTATTTGCTAAAAATGAATGTAGTAATAATTTAGTTAAACCGTTACTTAAAGTTTGTAAGAATTCATCGACAGTAGATATTAGGGTTTGTAATGTAGTTCTTTCGGTTGTAATCCCCTGTTTGTACTTAATATTTTCAATTAATTTTTCTTCAAAATTCTGTTCCAATTGATCAATAACATTCTTTACACCCGGACATTGATCACATAACCCTACAAAACAGTTAGTAGACTTTACATCACATACCATACGATCTAAACAATCACGATAATTTATTATAGGTCGCGTCGAATCATCAGTAATTGATTTTAAATTGGCTCCGTCAATTAATAATTTAACATTTTCATGTATTGCGCAGACACAAAAACTGAGTGAGTACCACTAGATCCTGCTAACACACAGTGTTTAGGTCGTAGACTAGCAAATTTTGAGAAACTGCATTTCATTTCTGGTTGATTAATTTTAAAAATTTTATGCAATTCTTTCAAATTATTTAAAAGAAGACGTTTCTGCATTTGAATTCTTTTTCCCAGAATCCGAGAACTCGTCCTTTAGCACAGACACTATATTACACTAACTTGTGGTACTTGGTAAATTTCGAATTTTTGAAAGAGCGAACTTTTCAAATCAAAAGTCAAGTCAAATCTGACCTGTCAAACTCTGAGTCAGCCGTTGCTGCTCCTCCGCATCGCAAGGCCTGTTCGAGTGGTGGATGATGAACCACCCCCGTTTGACCAATAGTAGTTCTTAAAATTTTTCTATGTTCGTGAGTCACGCCCTTTTGTTTGCAGGAGAGGGAGTATCGAGTAGAAACAGTTTTTCAGGATTTTCGAAACCTTGGTAATACCTGTCTTCGTTGGTAATACCAACGGTAATACTCAAGGTCTCAAGACCCTTGAGATAAATGACATGCACCAACCCAGCATTAGCGACCGTCACCGTCATTTAAGATGTTGTATGTTAATTTAGGGAAAGCTACCTAAAATATACAATGAAAACTCAAAAGCAAAGTAGAGACCGTTTTCTATTTGTAGGACTTCTAAATCACCTTCATTTCCTGAGAACGTTTGGGTTTGGAAGTTTACACGGTTTAAGGATTTCTTGTCTCGAAGCTCTCGGGTTTACAATTTCGCAGATAATGCCTTGGAAATGACCATTTCCATTTTCTTTACTTAAACTGTAGGTATTTTCTAATTATTTCTCAGACACACCGTGGGAAGAACGATTTTCCTTATCATAAAACTTATTCTAAAGACTCCTTATCTGCCGTTTGATTCTAATTTAAATTCGATTTCTATTTATATTTTTAAATAAGCGTAACTAAGCATAATTAAGCAAAATAAGCATAACGTATTGAAATCCTAATAAAGTAATCTACATTTTCAATAATGGTGTTTTTCTTTTACTTCTTATTATTTATTTATTTCTTGAATTTTTACTAAAGTTATCTTGTCTAAGAAATAAGATTATTTAATTAAAAATATATAATAATCATTTATATTTAAGAGAAAAACGATATCAAAGAAGAAAATTGGCCGTGCAATGTGATCCACGCGCCGCGCCGGTGTGAGGTACCGCGCTCGACAGCGCTAGATACATTAAATTTTTTCGGATAGTAATAATAATTTCACCATTTTGGAAAAAATCGTTTTCGATCGGAAATTTGACTTAGAATACGATAAAAATACTAAGAACTTAATTCATGGGGGTCAAACTAGTTAAAAAGCGATTTAAAAATGTTAATTGTTTATAACAATTTTAATGTGTTAATAATATTTTTGGGATAATTAATATACAACAGGAGTTATGCATTTAAAAAAAAATAGTCTTCACTCAAATTCTGAATTTTTCAACCCTTCCTATTTCCCAAAAAATTGCGAAAAAAAAATCCTCAAATACGTATCTTCTCTTTTTCGATAATGAACCCGTAAAAAAAGTATTTGCTCAATCAAAAATGGGTCGGTCAATTTTCGTCCATAACTGTACGATTTGTAAAAGAATGTCCCATATGTCTGGTAACCAATACTCATAACTTTAACATTAATGCACATCGTTGTACAAACTGAACACAGTTTTTTTCCTTCGGGAGAAGTAATCTTGACACCTAGTAGCAATTTCTTATCCCTATTCGAAAGGGAAAGAATTATTTGTTTTGTTTCCTAATACACCTAACTCGTCAGGTACTTGTACTAGAAATTGTGCACCATGACCGGACCTGTTTCTTTTCAGTTACCCACCGTTTTCAAAACTTCCGAAACATCTGCTGTGATATTATCAGACTCCATTACAGGGTTATCGCTTGCTCTTTCTTTCTTTAGTAAAAACCGCACAGCGGCTAAGATGATTGTGTTTGTTTTTCCCCAAACCCCGGCTAGTGGTCAGCCACCTCTTCTAATTGCTGGATATTTTGCTCTTCACTCAGATTACGATAGAATCTTCTTTCATCTGCCTGAAAGGTTCAAGTTTGCTGCCTTATTGCATTGCTCTGATTCTACCGACACACTATAGCAATAAGAACATCAAGTCTCTGCCGTTGCGAGTCTACAATCTCATCAGTAGGCCCGGTCGGGCCTCAGCGCCAAATAAGACGATATGGCCGAGAGTACCTATTTTAAAATATCGTCTTCCCTATGCTTTATACACAGATAAAACTTTTACGTATTCTCACTTGCGATATTTACACCATAATTTCTAAGAGTGTATTTAATCACGCGTTTTTTTCTTCATCCCAAGGCTTTGAAATAAGTGTGGTGACTTTTCTGCCTTCTCCTGTATGCGCTCTCAGTACGGGGCGGGAATATGGTAGTTTATGGGCGAACAACTTTCTTCATTACTTTGATCCCAAACAATTCTTGTGTTGCTTGTCTTCCTGTGAATGCTTCTACCTTGCTTTATTGCTTACACTTTACGCCAAGCCTTATTCAGTCACTATATTGTTTTATGTCTGATCCAATCGTTTGCGTCGAAAGATGTGGTCACCGCCTTCCCAGCACAATTGTATTTTCAGAATTATATTTTAATGATTGATTATAACACAACGCATATTATTTAACATTTAATTCAAATGGAAGCTATAAATAAACTATATAACTGTAATTGTAATTGTCATTTTTATTCTAAACGTGAGAAAAAATAGATACTTACAAATAAAATATTTGAATTACATTTGAACGTAATTTTATATTGAGAGAAAAGTTAAACGTATTTTAATTAAAATATAACCAACATTGGATAATAAAACTTCTCTCTTCTTCTCGTTTTGGGCAATTGGCTCTATGTATGACATGCTCTGCATCTACCGGTGGAAACTTCTCGACGTCAAATTCGGCCACGGTATACCAAGGTGGAAATAACACCGTTCTGGCACGCGAAATCCGAACCCTCTTTCCCTGAATTAAGTCTTGATGAACTAAGGAAAGCAAAAGTTTGCTAGGGTGACCAGATGCCCAAGTGGACAAAGGAGAACATAACCTCGCCACCCCCCCCCCCTCCATAATAAGACCAAAATAAAATTTTTTTTAAACTCTCTCTTTTTTTTCGAATAAAGAGGGAAAAAATAGAAAACGCAATCGTAGGGAATATTTTATTAAAAAAAGATAAATTCAGTCTTTTGACCAAAAAGTAGAACATTTTATGGGTTTTCCAAAGTTTAAGAGGACAGGAAGACTAGCAAACGAAAAGTAGGACATGTCCTCCTAAATCAGGGCGCCTGGTCACCCTAAAGTTAGCTCTTTTGACAAAGAATCTAGATGGAGTAATATACTTTCCTCATTTCTGATGTTCAAATTAAGCCAAGAATCTCGACCTCTTGCTTCGCGGCTGTGTAAAGCAGAGCTCACCACTTTCAGCAGGTGTTGGCTACCACGACAAGTGTTTGGCTCCCGGAAAATGTTTCTGTCATTGTTTTTTGCGGTTTTTAGGAAACCTGTGAAGGGTTAGGGTTGTTGCGGTCACGACTCGTCACGGCTCATCGATCACACCAAAGGACTAGGGACCAGTCGGAGGACAAGTACGAGGAAAATTTATTGGGGCCTGTTTGACCTAGTCTTTCGACTGTCACAGGCAGCCAAGGCAGCCAATGGCTCCATTCTGGTGGGGATCTGGTGTGAGGGAACGCACCTTTGCAAATCATCTCGTGTCTCCTAATCATACGGTAGTTTATGGGCGAAAAACTTTCTTCGTTACTTTGATCCCAAACAATTCTTGTGTTGCTTGTCTTCCTGTGAATGCTTCTACCTTGCTTTATTGGTTACACTTTACGCCAAGCCTTATTCAGTCACTATATTGTTTTATGTCTGATCCAATCGTTTGCGTCGAAAGATGTGGTCACCGCCTTCCCAGCACAATTGTATTTTCAGAATTATATTTTAATTATTGATTATAACACAACGCATATTATTTAACATTTAATTCAAATGGAAGCTATAAATAAACTATATAACTGTAATTGTAATTGTCAGTTTTATTCTAAACGTGAGGAAAAATAGATACTTACAAATAAACTATTTGAATTACATTTGAACGTAATTTTATATTGAGAGAAAAGTTAAACGTATTTTAATTAAAATATAACCAATATTGGATAATAATGAATTTTAATTAATAATAGAATTTATATATGTAACTTCTAGTTTAATTATCTAAGGCTGTGCAATCTTAACTACACGGGAAAAAATAGTTTGAAATTCAAGTGACTGTCCATGAATCTTGCATATATGTAGAGTTTGATGTAACGACTCTTATAAAATTTCAGTGATTTCAAGATTCGCAGACAGTCACTCAAATTTCAAACAACTATTTTTACAGTGTATGAAGTAATTGAAAATATTTTTTTAACTTCCTAGAAAAATGATTTGCTCAGCATTTCACGTGGTTTTGAACATAAAAAAATCAAATTCTTATAAAAAAAAACGTAAAAAACAAATATAGAAATTAATTTAATAACTTTGTTTATTTCATGAAAAAATGTAATTCTAAATAATAAACAGTTAAAAAACATGTGAAGTCTGTCTCAAAAACGACCCTTGAATGTTGTGAGATCACTAATCAATTATTCTTTTCCCCGCAGTAACATATCTTCAATAATAATATGTACCACAAATTTGTGGATACAAATATTTATTAAAACTGCACATTGTGCGAGCCTGTCTTCATATGGACGATACTTCGCAACCCATGCATGTATCAATCTGCAAATACAAATATCAATATAACATTCACATACCTATGCAAACTATTATAATAATTAATATACGCCGTGTATAGTTTCACCGAAATTCAGTGCGCGCAGCAGAAACATTTTCGGTGAGACTAGATACTTCAATTAATATAAGCATTATTGCACTTTCTATGAGCATTCTTATTACATTTGAAGAATGTGGTAAACAAAATTGCACATTTTTATTCTTAAAAAATCACATAAATACTAATCTTAAACATTTTACTATTTCTACATGTGAACAAATTACATAAATACCATCCAGGTAAGTCAGGTAAAACCACAAGTAATATATGTGAAAGTAACATTTAAAGTTATATTATATATTGTTAAAAAACAGTTTAAGCAACCACCGCAGGGTCCCACTGGGGACAACTGCCATCCATGAAAATGACACTGACTCCCAGTAGAACCGCGGTAAATCACACCTATGGCCACGTCGCACGAGCGATATATGGGTGGCCACAGGGCACGACGAAATCACAACAACAGGCCGGCGAAACCCTCGTTTGTCTTGAAAACACGGTGCGACCCAAGGATGGCAGCCTTCTGCATCGATCTCGAAAGTATTTCGGCATGTTTTTGGCATGCGAGTATGACTTTGAGGTTACGAACCAGTGATAGTTTTGCACCTCCGAGAAAACTAATCACAGGGACAATTATTTCAACCAAATATTTTGAATACAGTCTCTGCAGCACCCTTTTCAAGTCTTGATACCTCTCCTCCTTTTCTTACACCTTGGCAGTGATGTTGTAGTCGGCCGGAGCCGATAGTTGGATCACGAACATAGTTCGTTTCTCGAAGTCCTGGTGAACGATGTCAGGCCTTGAGTTTGAAATGGAGATTGCTGTCCAAAAATCGTACTTTCAGAAAATTTGGCACTTCTCGTTTTGGGCAATTGGCTCTATGTATGACATGCTCTGCATCTACCGCTGGAAACTTCTCGACGTAAAATTCGGCCACGGTATACCAAGGTGGAAATAACACCGTTCTGGCACGCGAAAATCGAACCCTCTGTCCCTGAATTAAGTCTGGATGATCTAAGGAAAGCAAAAGTTAGCTAGGGTGACCAGATGCCCAAGTGGAATAAGAAGAACATAACCTCGCCACCCCCCCCCCCTCCATAATAAGACCAAAATTAAATTTTTTTTAAACTCTCTCTTTTTTTCGAGTGAAGAGGGAAAAAATAGAAAACGCAATCGTAGGGAATATTTTATGAAAAAAAGATAAATTCAGTCTTTTGACCAAAAAGTAGGACATTTTATGGGTTTTCCAAAGTTTAAGAGGACAGGAAGACAAGCAAACGAAAAGTAGGACATGTCCTCCTAAATCAGGGCGCCTGGTCACCCTAAAGTTAGCTCTTTTAATAAAGAATCTAGATGGAGTAATATACATTCCTCATTTCTGATGTTCAAATTAAGCCAAGAATCTCGGCCTCTTGCTTCGCGGCTGTGTAAAGCAGAGCTCACCACTTTCAGCAGGTGTTGGCTACCACGACAAGTGTTTGGCTCCCGGAAAATATTTCTGTCATTGTTTTTTGCGGTTTTTAGGAAACCTGTGAAGGGTTACGGTTGTTGCGGTCACGACTCGTTACGGCTCATCGATCACACGAAAGGACTAGGGACCAGTCGGAGGACAAGTACGAGGAAAATTTATTGGGGCCTGTTTGACCTAGTCTTTCGACTGCCACAGGCAGCCAAGGCAGCCAATGGCTCCATTCTGGTGGGTTCTGGTGTGAAGGAACGCACCTTTGCAAATCATCTCGTGTCTCCTAATCATTTTTAGAAAAAGATCTCTTTCGCTTGCGACGATGTAATCTGTACGCAGAACAATTCAGTTATAAAGACATTGGAAATTCAGAAGTCCGCGCTCAGGGTGCACGAGCCTTTTGTCGGGCCGTTGTATTGAGTCCATCGTAAGACTGTAACCCCCCCCCCCCCTCACCCCGGTGATATCCGGCCGTTGTTCTTATGACAAACTCTTGATTATATGTCAGTGATTAATATAATATAAACCTGGAGAGCTTCAACCAAGCATCGATATATCTTGTTTCATATTTCAAAGCAGTTTAAGCTTATTTAAAAAAAATTAACTCAAAGGTAGGCAAAATTATGTATTATTTAAACTTGACGACCTTTATGTACTACTTTTAAGATAATCTAGGGAATTATTTTAGTCATTGACTTAATTGAAGACAAAACTAAAATCAAGGCCAACATGAAATTAAGACTTTTTTCTGTAAAGTCGTGAGAGTATGACAATTAAAAAGGGTTATAATTCAGCTTATCGTGATTGCAGCTATACGGGAAATTTAAAGCGAGCCTGAAGTGTCACCTGGAGGATCTGCGAGTTTATATGGTGCTTGCTACAATTCAAGAGGAAATCTTACTTAAAGCCTGTCTCATAGTCCGAGACTTATTGATCTGCCAATAAGAGAGCGGCTAGCATTTTTGATAGTTTCAGAAGATCATTCACCAAGTATATAAACTCCATTTTTTATTTCAATTCATTGACTTATTTTTATTTCAAAGTGTTTTTTGTTTTCGGGAATTTTCCGTTCCATTTTATTTTTATTGATGTTGGTTGCTGACTGGACACTATGTTTGATTTGCTGTCCGTAGTAGTGGTCTTAAAAATAGCATAGGGATGTGGCGACTCCATTGCCTGAAGTTATATCAAAATTAAACTCCTTTGCTTGAAAATGCTTTTTCGAAAAAATGTGGATGTTAATATTGCTGTAACACACCTAAATGTAGGTGTATTTCTCAAATGTCGACTAAGGTCTACATTGTTTGAAGGGTTGGAATTTCGTCAGCTTAGTTACTATGTTTTTCAGTTTTGGGATTCGAATTATTTGGACAAAAATAATCTAATATAAAAGGCTTTTCGAATTTGATAGTATTCAAAGTTTAAATGTGACACTCAGAGAAAAAGTTGTCTTGAAACAAAAGTATCGTCCTCTTGCCTGTTTTGTTTTGAACCACGTGAATATATTTTTTACACAAATAGAATTATTTGGCTGCAAGATTAGGTGAAGTTAGTCGCATAAAGATAATTTTTGCAGCAAAAGGAATTGTGTTGAGACAAATGAAAATCCTCTCAACCTTAAATTTGAGAGGAAATTCCAATTACGTCAAGAAAAATCCTTTTGTTACAAAAGGACTTTTCTCTGAGTGGACGATCACAAAACAGAACTTTTATCAATCTTCCTTCATTCATATAAGTTTCTTCATACTATTTATTACTTTTTTTCAACGTTTCATTATAAGATTTAAATCTGAAGTATATTGAATCATTTAGGTAGCCCACCTTTTTCAGCCTGTCAGCTGTTTAGGTATGGCACTTATCATTCATCGCACTTTTGTGGTAAGAGTTGTAAAAATTAAATTTTAAAAACCTCACTTTATCCTCACAACAATAAATGAAGGCCGGGCTGCAATATAATGGGATATAATATGTTGCGCCTGATTGTGGAAAGACCCGTCGTTATGTTAACGTGTCGCGTTGCTCAAAGTCAAACCCATGGCCAGGGACCTCCCACTATCAAGCGAAAGATATTATATCCCCTGCTCACTGCAGACAGGCACCAAATATTTATAAAACAAACACTTGTACATAATAAGATTCGTTTTTACTCGAGAAATGCCAAAGACCTGACCGACGACGCGCGCGTACCAGACGACTGGAGGTTTATGTCTTGCCGGCGTGGAGCGCTATATCACTGGTTCAATCTATCATTTGGCGTAACTGGTAGAATCAGTAGCGCTATTTTAGTTGAATCTCTTACTGGTTCGCCCAGTCAAAGTGGAAAAATCACTGGTTCACCAGTGATAATTCAAAATACTGATTCAACCAGTGACAATTTCACTGGTTCAGTTTAAGAGAGTAAACTCTGAGAATATCGAATATCTTTTAATTATTTTAGCCCCGTGAAATTTCAGGATATTGATCCTTCGATTGCAAATTTGACACAGGTTACAAGAACCCTAAAATGAAACTTTTTTGTTCTAGACTGTTTTTAATTTCTAAATTTTTTTCGGCACAGACATAAAAGGCTCATTTTTTGGCGCCTTTTTTCAGTTGGAAAAGTGGTATTCCACATGGATAACTTCACAACTCGATGGGTCGAAATAAGGCTATGCCATCACATTTAGGATACAAAGAATAGGCGTAGAACACAAAACCTTGATAGAAAAGATAGAAGCAACAGATTTCTCAATTAAAAAGACGTATCGCTGGTTTTTAGCGTTAGAAAGGCATATCAATAGTTTTTACATTCTCATCCTATAATGAGAAGGTATTAGATTTGTGTAAAATTTGCCCCCCCGCCCCCCCCAATCCCGTTTTTCTCAAATGTCCACGTTCTGAGACCTTCTGAATCCTAAAAACAGGTTTTTAGGAATGCGTTCGGTATACTCTTTTATTGTCTGAAATTGAAGGTCAACTTTGTTAGCCAGCCATTTTGGATACAAATTCAAAAAGTGAGCACATTCAAAAAATTGTTGAGACCACTTTTTTTCAAGATATAAAATTTCTATGCACGGCTATTAGTAGTACTCAAAAAGACGAACAATTTATCCTAATGACTTTTTCTGATAAAGAAAATTACCGGAGTTATAGCATTTTCAAAATTCGAAAAAACAAAACAAAAATGAACATTTTAAGCCAAAAAACGCACGATATGAAAAAAAGTCAGGAGGAGAAAAACGTTGCTTTTGGAACACCCTACAATATTATCATAACAACTTTTTCAATTTTCTGAAAAATCAAAAATTGATATTTTGATTGCACAACAAAATAATGAAAAATCAAAAATTTCATTTTACGGTCAAACTATGCGAGATATGAAAAAAGATGAAGAAACCAAAATTGTGCATATAAAAAGGATCTACTTGACCACTTTTTGATCGAAAGCATAGTTTTGGTTTCATTTGTAAAAAATAGCAAGGTGCGTAAAAAGATGAATAGACAAAAATTGTGCATTCAAAAAAGATCTAAAAATTTGTGAGCAATCACTTTTTGATAGGATACATAGTTTTTGTTTTAATCCTAGAAAATAAAATTTAAAAAAATAAAAGAATTAAATTTTTGGACGAACTGGCATAGGCAACTTTAACACTGGTGTTGGTATCTTCTTGAAATAAATTTAGATTTAACTTGAACAAATGTTTGAATGATTGAAGTTTTGTTTTTAGAGTTTCGTAGCCCCCCCCCCCCCCGGCAAAAGAGCATAAACGCCAACATTTTTTTAAAATAATTTTTTGTCCAAAAAAAACTTTTTCAACAAATTTTTTTGTTTCCAAATTGTTTTTTTCAACAAAATTTTTTTCAATTTTTTTTTCAAACAAATTTCTTTACTCCACTCTATGCAATATAAAATTAGTATTTTTCGTTACATCCTCCTAACAACTTTTTCGGACGGGCGTTGCAAAAAATAGCGTGTGATACACGTGCGCATAGGTGATTGGTAACTCGTGTGATTGAATCATTCGCCTGCGGCTCGAAGCGCTCGTCAACGTTTTCGCACTCGCTTCGCTCGTGCGCTAACCATCGACTCATGCTTCGAGCCTCCGGCTTATGCTGCAAAATTCACACTCACACACAATCACCTATTTTGCGCACTTGTATCTCAAATAACTATTTTTTAAGAAGCGTAGTTTTTGTCTTAATCGCAAAAAATAGCATTAAAAATAAAAAAAATAAAAAATTTTTGGAAAAACACACAAGAGACGAAAAAAAAGTAGTAGAGAAAAGTTGTTCAACCAAAAATGATCTAAAAATTTGTTGAAAACTTTTGTTATAAAATTTTTCTTATATCCACTTTACGCTAGGATGCGTATTTTTGGTTCAAATGGGAAAAAATAACATTAAAAGTAAACAAATTAAATATATGGAAAAACGATACAAGTTGCAATAAAATGTTTAATAACAAAATTGTTTTTTTTTTATGAGATGCGCACTTTTTTTTAACTATAAAAACAAGGTGATACTAATACATTTGTTTCAATACCAATGCGTAGTATGAATTTTAATAATATAAATTTACTGAAATGATACATTTTTCAGGGTAGTTAGGAATAAAATTTAATGCAAAATAGGAAACAAATATTAAAGTAATCATGATAAATAAAACTTGTACTTTATTGTGCAATATCTGAATTAGGAATCCCAGGTTGATGTACAGAAATAAATATAATATACATTTCATATAATATGTTGAACCTAATATAGAAAAGTTGGCATTTTGGACCAAATCGAGTTCGAGGCAAGAGACACGCGATAAAATCAACAAAAGAGAATTCACAATCAACAAATTACAGTTGTCGATGCTTTGACCTTTAACTTTAAAAGGTCCGGTGCAAACGAACTGCGCCAGTGGTCAGAGTTTTACCTGCTAGCCAGGGCGCTCTTCCTTCACTTCCTGAACTGCGCCAGCGGTCAAAATACAATACCTATCCGACTAATGGGTGCTGCTCCTACTTTTTCCAGGATAATATTGAAATAAATTGACCCTGTCCTTTGTACGTGATGATACATAAAATACGAGATATAAATTTTCTTAATTATGCAATTATTAATTTAAAAAATATTATATTCAAAATCTATGATTTTTGGCGACACCGACGATATTTTATTCGCCCTAATAAGTTTAAATTTGGATTAAGAATCCTATTTCCCTTTCGTAATATTAGAGAGCCAAAAAAAGTTTTTCTTTTGAGAAACGCCGTAACCAAATTCAATTTTTTTCAGCTTTTTGAGCGTTCATTTATTTTTAATGGACCCCTGTTTTCGAACAATAATTTTAAAATCTACAGGATGGACGAGAGAATTTTTTCACGTATAAATAAATGGAAAAAACGGCATTAGTTTGGAAACTCATAAATGTAAGACTTATCGAAGTTTTTCCAATGTATTTTTACCAGCAGAAAAACCTCAACCTCAAGTACGTTTTAAAGTTGTTTTTTTAAAACAAGGGTGCATATCATACATGAGTTATCGTCTACAGAACTTTAATAAAAATTTTGAAAAAAATGGGAAAGACCTCCAAAAAGATAAATAATTGACATAT
>CAKNYM010046342.1:0-43866 GCA_932195095.1 Andricus curvator
GAATGTTGATTAATTTAATAAATTGAAAATAATAATTATTTATTATCTTTTTAACTTTACAATATATAAAATCGATTGAAAAATTAAATCACTTGAAAGTGATAGATATTATTAACCTAATCTTAATATCCCATATCAATATTCAATATATTTGAACTTTATAAACCTCCAGTGTATTATAATGTATTCCCTGTAGAATCAGATCGTCTAAAACATTCCATAAGAATTCCTGAAAGACATAATCATTAAATATTTCAAGTCTTCATTACATGTATTTGAAGCCTTTCCTTTAGGTGTAAATTTCTGAAAAGAAAAATCAACCCAAACCTCCCAATAGCCAACGAAACCGAATCGTGAAGTCGGGCGAGCTCGGCTCGGCCCGAGCCACAGGTTCGTGCTCGTGCATTTTCGGCTTTACACGAGGATGGTCGACGCAACGCGTAACAGAGCCATCTCACCGACACGCTACGTTTGCATGTATTGCTCCCTGATGGGAAAGTGGTGGGGGCCAAAAAATCGTTGCCTACTTTTTACTGCCAATGTTCTATCACTCCTTTTTACAGACGTGAAATTATACCCAATTTTTTTTACGCACTTTTCTATAGCTGCGTTTTACTCTCCTGCGAGATATTTCCACTTTTTACTTTCAGCAGCTCAATTGCTGAGCAAGCAGTTGTATTTGAAACAAATAAAGATCCAAGAAAAAAAAATATAAAAATTATGAATGTCTATATGATTGCAGAATTTTATATTGTAATTCCAGAAAAAGGACTGCTCAAAAAAAGGTTGCGAATGGCATACCCTTGAAGTGTAAATCTTAAAAATAGAATAACTTGCAATTCCATACTAATCCAATAATTCTTGAAGCAGCATCTTTCTTGAGCATTTTTTTCGTAGAATGTGAAGAGAGAGAAAAAAGGTATCTTTTGTTACGACAACTTTCTGATCACATCTTTTCTGTGCAGGGGTATAAGTAATTATTAATTAATTGAATAATTAATTATGAGTATTCAATTATATAATAATAAATTTATTAATCATCAATTAAATAATTGATACTAGTCAATTCATTCATTCATTCGATGTGTAATTATCTCATCTCCTTGCATTTGCTTTTGTCTTTCGATTAATTGATTAATTATCATTATTTATTTATATAATAATTAATTTATTGACCTTCAATTACTTATTTAATTAGTAAATTGGTTCATTAATCAATGAATTAATGAATGAATTACTTAATATCACTTGATTATATAATAATTAATTTATCAATTACCAATTAAGTAATTCATTAGTTTATCCGATGTGTGATATCTGATTTCCTTGCATTTTTCGATGAAGACTAAACTAAATCACCCGTCGAAAATGAACACGCACATGAATGCAGTAGCTGTACTACCTGTTAAAATCTCTAAAATTACGCATAAAATGGCTCCATTCAATTTTAATTAGCTCAATCAATTTCCTGATATAATTTTAAAAAAATGAAAAAAGAGATTAGAAAAATGGTCAATATATTGTCAATATAGAAGGTCATCCTAAAGTGAATGCAAAATTACCAAAACTCTCAAAGGAAATTGAACGGATTATCCGATTTTTTTCTATCTTTTATAAATCGTTTCGTCATTGTCTAATCAACGTAATCCAGCATATTAAAATTCAATTCCTTAATATTTTAATAATTTTTAAGTTCTGTCAACCGGTTATAATCGTGTAATAATAGGAAGGTCAGGTGATTTATGAAAGGCAGTCACTCTACCCCCTGGGTTCCAGTATCGTCGAAAAATTTCACGCTCCACCTCATGATGTGTCACTCTTGAAATGGGGAGCACCTGTTTTCGGTTCATCAGGGGACTCCTCCGATGCCGGGTTGCCCATTACCAGGCGCATAAATCCAGCATATTTTCGATTAATTGAAAAAACACAACAAGACTATTTTTCGAAAAAAAGGACACTAATAGGGATTGTATTTTGACCTCTAGATTATTTGGTTGAAATATTACATCAAGCAACTCATCCTTGCAGGAGAAAACTTGTGATTTGTAATACACGGGCTAAAGATCAAGCCCGGGTAAGACCCATAAAACCACCTCTGCTCTACAAAAAGATATCCGTGACAAAGATATCTGGCGTTCTGGAAAAGATTCATTCTCCGAAGGAAGACGCCACCACCATAAGAAAAGGATTTCTATTACAATCCGATCAACAACAAATCAAATATTCTGGTAAGTCAAAACTGCCATACAAGTTACAAAGGCACTTATGTCTGTTCAGCTTCGAACGTAGAAAATCCACGAGAATGATTTTGTCTCCAAAAAGTATTATGGAATTCATGTTTTAAACATTTTTCCACATCATTCATACAAATTGATGAATATTTTTCCCATTCTGTAAGAAATTTTGTACATTTTTCGTTATTTGCACTAACAAAATAGACATGCGGTTGTTCATAGAGAAAAATACAGGGGAAAAAGCCGCGAGTTGACACTTTAGTTAAACTCGACCTTATTGTATTGAAGCCGGCGGTACGTGACACCTAGTTACCGCCGACTAGTAGCCGGACATCTATACTCTGTTCACCGAGAGAACGAATTTGGTCGCGCAAGTTTTTATGAATGAAGGCGTCGACAAATTTTGTTTCGTTCGGTCGACAGCCAATCGCTGTTAAAGAAGGACACCATTTTTCTCAAATAGACTGACCCAAGTGTTTTCCTAAATTTTGTGTAGCCTCACTGAGGACCAGATGAGCGGACCGCACGTGACAGTTACAATAGGCCATAAATGAACAGAGTATAGTCGCGGGACAAGTAGTCGCGGGACAAGTAGTCGCGGGACATCTAGTCGCCGGGACATCTAGCCACCGGGACATCTACACAGAAAAAAGTAGATAGTTAGATTCACTTTTATGTATTGTTAACTTGAAGTTTACTTGTTCGCATTGTAGAAGAAACAATTCAAATAGTTTTTCATACTGAATGAGATAGTGATCTCAAAATATACAAAGTCTAAATTCAGCATTACTACTTCAAATTGTAAAAAGAAGGATTACTAGAACAAGTAGCTTCAATAACTATTTGAAATAGTACATTTGAACATGTAAACTGTATGAATAACTCATTTTCATAGTAAGCGAAGAATTGTGAGTTTGACTTTTTCAAGTGAGTTCGATCTGCTTTTTCGCATTGCAATAAGCACTGCGCGAGATTGTTAGCCTTACTATTTGAAATTGTAAGTGAGTTCAATGGCACAACTAGAAACGTGTAGGCCCCCTCCGCAACATTTTTTAGGCGGTCCGTTTCAAATTAAAAAAGAAGGACGACTTATAAGTTGCTTATCAGTAAAACAACAGATTTTCGCTTTTCAATCAAACGGTCATGCCACGCTGAAAAAACCAGTTCTCGTCAGATCACTGAAGTTAAGCAGCGTTGGGCGCGGTTAGTACTTGGATGGGTGACCATTCGAGAATACTGCGTGCTGTTGGCATATTATGGGTGTGGTGAGCCCACACTTGTAGTTATTTACTACAAGAAACTATTCCCCTAGAAACACTACCCGAATCGGGTAGTGTCACGCCTACCCTGAAAGGGAAATGGCTTAATGGTATACATACTAATGACATTTGAAGCCAATCGCTCCGCAGAAATTCTATCCTTAACAGACCCACAAGACTGGAGACACGTTCCCACACGCGACAACCCTGCAGATCTCATTTCTCGAGGTCAAACCCCACATGAATTCCTAGAAAATACATTTTGGCAACATGGGCCGGAATGGCTCGGTCAAAACGAAGACACTTGGCCTGAATTACAATTCCACACTGCCGATGATCCGGGAAAACGTAAAAATTCTGGGGTACAATCTTTTAAACTCACACTTTCAAAGAAGTGGAATATATTAGAGAAATATTCTTCACTTCGAAAACTACATAACGTATTCGCTTATTGTTTGCGTTTTATTCATAAAATACGAAACAAGGACAAACTCACTGGTCCATTGTCGCGAGCCGAACTTCATGCTTCACATCTTGAAATTCTTAAATTAACACAAATGTCTGCCTTTTCAAAAGAGATACATTCTCTTCAAAATCATGAAAATGTCCACCGAAAAAGTAGTTTACTCTCGCTCAATCCATTTCTTGATAAGGGTATCATCAAAGTCGGTGGTCGACTTGCAAATACAAAAATCCCCAACACTTCAACAAAAACATATATATATATATATATATATATATATAATTGTTTGGATATTGTTTCCATTATAAAGATATGTAAGGGCGGTTCATAAAAATCTTTTTTTATTTTTTTATTTTTCACTGAAAAACATGGTTAGTTGTGACAAGGAGCTCTTTATTAGTAGAGATGGTATTAGATGCGACAACCACTCGAAGGTAAAAGTAACTAACCAGTTTAGTGCGGCAACAAGTCGCCATTAGTAATCCTGCGTAGGTTATATTAGTAACGATAGTAATTCTAGTCACAACAAATAAAGTATGGTTAGTGGTGACAAGGAGCTCTTTATTAGTAGAGATGGTATTAGATGCGACAACCACTTCGATGGTAAAAGTAACTAACCAGTTTAGTGCGGCAACAAGTCGCCATTAGTAATCCTACGTAGGTTATATTAGTAACGATAGTAATTCTAGTAACAAGAAATAAATACCACCAATTTATTTTCCAAGAAATAAAAGTAGTAATAGTTACAACTTTCCCTCCTTGGCCGCATTGGCAGAACTGAAACCTGAGCAGTGCTGCCAACATTCGCACTGAAATATCGCATCATGTTCTCGATCGTCGCAATTTTCATCTAACCCTTTTTGTGAATTGTGCAGTTGTGAAGACCGTGAATACTATCGCATCGATCTAAATTTTCTAATAGACTTACTACTACTGCAAGTCTGCACTTTTAAATACACAAGAGCTCCAATGTAAGGCCGACTGACGTTGTTCTTCCTAGAACTGCTGACCTACGCAGTTTCGCAGCGCACAAGCAGTTTCAACAATGCGGGGCCACCCCGCACCATTCATCCAACGACGAACTTAGTGCCACGGCCACTGCGAGGCAACCCCCGAAACTGGCCTTATATTGGAGTTCTTGTGTATTGAAATTATAGTGGGTTTTCATTAACACCCCAATGGGACCGGCTTCCCGCGCTGTCATAGATTCCTGCTCCTGACCCTCTCACTCCTCTGGAGCCATCTGTGTACCAGATTTCCCCTTGAAGGAGGGGGTTATCATTTGCTTTCCACATGTTCCTCCTTGGGTTGCAGACGCGGAAAGTCTTGGTAAAGCTGAAGCGTTTTATGATTTCATCTTGCCTCATTTCTAGAACTGGCATTGTGCTGATGTCACTTGGGAGCCTAATGTTTCTAGTCCCCAGTGTCCATCTATTTGCTCTTGCCAGGCGTCCCATCGTGTAAGTCGCCCTGGCAGTTATCGCAACATGTAGGGGTTCTTCACAGAGCATGAATCCTATCACGGCTGTGCGCGTAGTTCTCATCGTTTTAAGTTTTATGCGTTGCCAACAGACCACGGCCACGTATAGGAGCCTTGGCTTAATGACAGCGGAGTAGAGCCATGCAAGTATTTCAGGCACTACACCGCACGTCAAACCTGCTCTTCTGCACAACCAAAATGACAAACCTCCTGCATTGGATTTCAAGATGCTTCGCCCAGTTCAGTTTGCTATCTAGGATTACTTCCAGATATTTAACCGAGTCTGAGATCGTCAGCCTCCCACCACAAAATACAGGGGCGTCAACTTTCGACACTTTATATTTTCTCGTGAAAATTACCAGACTGGTACTGTACGATCGAAACGTTGTTTGTATCATACTGTGAGACCTCATAGTTGATTTATTTAATAAATTGTGGATCAGTGATCAACACCAAGCATGTCAACACTTGAACATCTTAAAGAAATTACCAGACTGGTCTTTTCCGGATATACCGTGATCCCTGAGCTGTCGCACCAGAGCTCTACGATGCGCAAAGCCGACTAAGTCATCCGCGTATCTCTGGGTATAATACCTTTCCTCATTTAGCCTACGAAGGAGACCGTCCACTGCAATGCACCACAGGATGGGTGACAGGACACCCCCCTGTGGGCTTCCCCGCGAAGCTTTTCCCCTGACAAGGCCTTCGCCCCATCTGGCTTCGAGTCGCCTCCGGCGTAGCATGCTTCCTATCTAGCTTACTAGCTGAACTAACACGCCACACCTTGACGCCTCTCGACAGATGACTTCTGGAGGGGTATTGCTGAAGGCACCCTCCACATCCAAGAAGGTGCCCACAGCATACCCTCCCTGTTCTCGCTGCTGTTACAATTTTGCCACGACAGCGTGGAGCGCAGTTTCTACTAAGCAGTCTGCCTAAAAAGCGTGTTACCCTGTGTGCAGCGGAGATGCTGCAAGCACCTCATCCCTGATATATCTCTTGAACAGTCTCTCTAGCGTCTTCAGGATGAAGGAAGACAAGCTGATTGGCCAGAAATCTTTGGCAGCCGTGTAGCCCTCCTTCCCAGGTTAGAAAATGAAGGCCACCTTCACATCCTTGCATGCCATTGGCACGTGTTTTAAGGCAATGCTTGCCGTAAATATTTTCGTCAGTGGGGGAACGATGGAATCCATGCCTTTTGTAAAAGCACTGGATGGACGGCATCCGCCCCTGGTGATTCAAAGGGGCAGAAGGACCCAACGGCCCATTCTACCTTCTTGATATCAAAGACCTTGGCGGGGAATTCCAGTCGGCCTTCTTCCTCTCGTGGCCCCAGCCTTCCACCTCTCGGTCGGTTTAAGTTCGCTGAAAACCCGGCAAATGGACTTCCATCAGGTGATTGAGCGTTACGGGTTCTGTCGTTTGTCTTCGGCAAACTCACAATCATCGAGCCTTATGAGCCCGAGGCTAGCTTCAGGAGTTTTTGCCCGGATCTTCAGGAGCCTCGCTATTTCCGAAATGTTCTTTGATTGCTCGCAGAAGCCCCTTCAATCTGCCTGTTTATAAATACTTATATTTTTATTGTATTCTTGCTAGGCCGTCTTATAGATGTCCCAGTCTGAAGGCAACTTAGTTCTGTTTGCCCTGTTGCACAATGCTCTATTCTTTTTACGGAGTTTCTCCAGGTGGGTGTTCCACCATTCTGCTCCTTTCTTAGACTTGATTATACTTGTAGGGCAATTGTTCTCATATGATGTAGCTCTTCGCAGAAAATCCGTGGCGTGCTCTAACTCATCTATAGTACTGTAGCTTGTTCGAAATTCCACAAGCTTGCCTTTTAGTTCTTCTTCATAAGAGTCCCAAAGTGTATTCCTAGGGTTTCTAATCTTTGAAACCGCAGGTTTTCCTAGGGCTAGCCGGAACAAGATATATTTGTGGTTTGAGAGAGACTCCTCTTCGGAGACTCTTCAGCCCACTATCTTGCTCCTCAGTGCTTCCGAGCATAGAGTCAAATCGAGAACGTCACTCCAGTTCTAATCTCGAATGTGGGAGTATCACGCCGATTTACAATCTCCAGCTCAGTGCCCGCTAGGTGTTCAGTTAAATCTCTTCCTTTGTCGTTGATGTTTGTGCTCCCCCAAACTGTATGGTGGAAGTTTGCATCACAGCCCAACAGCAGAGGAATCCTATTCTCCTGGCAGTGCTGAATTAAAGTGTCCACCTCTCTAGGAGGTGGGGGCTCCTCATCATCGCCCGTGAAATAAGCCGAGGCGATAAATACCTCTAGCCTTTCTCCGCTACTGCCCCTGAGCCTCACCTTAATGACGGTAAGGTCCCTGGAGCAGAGCTTATGAACCAAAATCTCATCCATACCCTTGTCGACTATGCATGCCCGTGGTGCTTTTTCACGCGGCCCCTTATATATGGAGCCCCACTCCTCCGAGCCACTAATCTTTGCCTGTATAACAAGGGTTCTTGGATTAGAGCAATACAGTCTGTACCTCCGACATAGCCTGGTTATAACCGCCGAGGCGCCTTTGCTGTGATGCAAATTAATCTGCATCATGGAGATTCCGGTCTCAGCCATTAATAGGTTAATTCGGGGGATCTTCGGACCCTTCTGGTCACCTCTTCTTGCCTGTAGAACAAGCCTGAAGAGTTGCTCCAGATGGTGTTTCCGCAGCCATGGCATCCTGGGAGGTGCATTGGCTGCTGTTTGTAAGCAGCGCTAAGCGGGCTCTCCCCCTCTCAGCACTACTACGGTTCCTCTTCCTTACGGATAGCCCCGTTAACTGTTCTTCCACCGTGGCAACAAGATTGCTGTCATCGGTATCAGAAGTCTGCACCGCTCCTGGCGGGCTGGCTCCCGCGGAGTCGCCCACCTTTGGCGGTCGGTTGGAAGAGAGTCCCGCATCGGAGCCCTCATTGATTTTATTGATTTTTTGTGTGTCGCCCATTTGGTCCCACGAAAAGCTAGGAAAATAAGGAACATCCCCTGCAGAGCCTTTAGGAGGCGGGTCTACATACTATAGGATTTGACCTGGTGTTCCAAACTCTCCGTTCAAACACCACCTTTGTGACCCTAACGTGTCCACCTCAAATGAGGGGAAAGCGCCGGTGTGTTCAAGGATTCGTTAAGCCTGGTGCCATTCAGCCTTTGACACGGCGATCACATCGTGGCTTGGGAGCATGAGAACTCGCGCCCTCGATATTCCAGGAGGTTTTGCTGTTACCTCCTGAGGGAATCGCTCCTAATTTTAGGTCCCACAGACTAGAGTCCGTGAGTTCCCCAGAGAAGCTATACCTCGTGATGCAGCTCCTATGGTTCACCTATTTCAGATCTATAGTCCGATGAGACCCTTAAGCCCTTCCACTAGCTACAAGGTCCCACGATCTCTAGAAAGAAGAGCATTGTTTATAAAATTAACAAATAATATCGGCTGACAAAGTTTCATTACTGAACATCACTGGAAACATAATGCGAGAACAATTAAGAGAAAAATAACTTCCGTCTCCTTATAAATGCCGACTCTGTGCATTTGTTTATATAATTTGTTTCTCAAATTGAAAAATAATATTGAATGCCAAATTTTCGTGATCAACTATCACTTTGTGGGTAAAAGCAAATAATTTTAATACTGAAAAGTTTGTTTAAATAACAAATAAGTTCACAAGTCAATCGATTTTATATCTTCCACAAACCCACGTGCATAAAATTCAAGCGATTGCGGTCTATAAATCATTTTTGAACTTTGTTTTTTGTTTTCATGGCACTGTTCGCTCTTATTTTTACATAAGAATAGTACATACAAATAGAAATATTGAAGATAAAAAACCTGGTAAGCCCAATATATCAGTTTAGACTTACTACTTTGCTTTCAGGGACGTTGAGGAGGGCCGGTGAATTCTTGATTTAATACTGTGATTTTGTAATATAGGGTTCGTAAGATTTTTTATCACACTGTCGTAATTTACATTTCATTAAGGATTGGACATGCACCAGACTGTCGCGTGACAATTTTTTTTACGAACTTACCCATAAACTAATTACCCAAAATTAAATGAATTTTCCTTAATAGACATATCTCATAGGGAAAGAAATATGAACAACTGTCTGATTACATATAAGTTCGTCGAAAAGAATTGATCACGTCATTTGGAAGTCTCGGGAAACACTGCATAATAATCAAAAAGAAACAGTTATCTTCATTATTTTGGTAATACCAGATTTTAAAAAAATGTGCCTACCCTTTTTAAAATAGTAATTTTGGAAAGGGGGTTGTTCAAATATTGACGTAAGCATTTTTATGTCATTTTGCAGTGTTGGGTAAGTTATTTTTTTTAAATGCCTTGTTACAGTTGCTTCACTAAGAAGAAAGTAACGTATTACAGTTACGTTACCTTCTTTCAGTAACGTTACTTTAAATTTCACCACCACGAAGTTTTAAAATAAGTGGGGAGAGCTAAAATAAAATTTACCTGATCTGTACGATATTTTTATATGTGAAAAACAATATATTCGAAATATAATATACACAAAAGGCTTATAATGGTATCTCCTTTATATCATTAACATTACTTTTTATTAATTTTTAAGAGTAATCGAAGGGCTGATGACCCCGTACTGGGGTTCACCGGTCATTACGAGGCCTACGAAACTGAAAAGTAAAAAACCTTTCCTCATTAGCACTGGTGGGAAGATTCCTGTTGTAGGGTAAAAATTATTTTTAAATTTTCATCCTATTGAGAAGGTATTAGTTTCACGTAAAATTTTATTTCGTCGGTAAAAAACGATTTTTACGAAGGTTAAGTGCAAAAAAAAATCCAATGTGCGCCACTGATTTAATACTTGATCGACCATACAAATGTTGGCACCCGCTCCTAAAACTTTTTTTAAGTCACAAAAATACACATATAACATGTTTCATTCTTTCTTAAAAATTTGAACCAAAATATGTACCACTGCTATTATTCATTCAAACACGTTTTTAGCGTTAACAGGAGATAATTTTAGAAAAGTGCTTTTGATTTTTTATGAAGGACAAAGAAATCAGAAACTTTTGATATAAACTTTAAGTTAATTTGAATTGAATACTTTTAAAAATTAAAATTGTTGAACTCATAAAATAATTTTGCAAAATAGCCGATTATCATCTTCTTCTGTGCTACACTTCAGTTAGGGGTTGCAGATTTGTATGTTGAATAACTATAGTAGACTGTTAAGCTCAATAAGTACGGGAGTTTTACAGGCGTGGAAGGTAAACAAAAGACGAGCCAATCCAGGCGGAAGGGTGGTCCAGTGGAGTTTTTCTTGTGGACATAGAGGATGTATGGTTACCAGGGTAGCAACCCTGATATCCACCAATCGAAAACAGACAGTCCGTAGCAGAATACCCAAGAAATTCTGATATTCTGTGAAAAAGATTCTATCTTCAGTCATCGACTAACTACCAAGTGTTACAGAAAACGATATTTACTACATTATTTAGTTGATTTCAACGCGTAAATTAGTATATGTATTTCCATCCTTAGATCAGTAAATTATTCGAAAACATACTGCTTCATTTTTATATTTTGAAGAAGATCTTTAAGGAAATAAAAATTGAGCTACCTCTTCAGAATATTTTGTTAGCAAACCCTGCAATAAGTTATTTAAATAGCTTATTAAAAAGTTACAGTTAGGAATATTTATCGATATTTATCGATATAGGAATGTTTATCAAACTCACAAAATTGAAAAATACTCCAACAATAAAATGATAAAAGAGTGTAATACTAGAAAAATAGATCCATTTTTACATATAATATAAAGACTTTAGATGTCTGAAATAAAGCGATCTGAAGAATTAAATAAAGTTGAAATAATGCTTCGTACAAAGTCTAAAAAATCAGAACAAAATGACAACGGGTCTAAGCAAAGAAAACCAAAATGTGCAAGATGCAGAAATCATGGATTGATATCCTGGTTGAGGGGTCACAAAAGGGAGTGTCGTTACAAATATTGTTTCTGTGCAAAATGTTCTCTTATTGCTGAACGTCAAAGAGTTATGGCAGCACAGGTAAGAACATCCGGCCTACAAATGAGCAATTTCATATCAAATAATCTTAAAAATGTTATCTGTTAGTAATTTTGATGGAAAATCTAGTATCCGTTCTCTTAGGTGTTGAGAAGAAACCCCAAAATAATTTTTGAAAATTTCAAAAAACTTAGGAGATATTCAAAGTTCAAAGTTTTGGTCTCTTTTTTTGAAATTTTATAACTTTAGTTATTTTAATGATATAAAATGTATTTTGCTTTAAACTATTCATAATAAGACCTAATTTTGAAGGAACATTTTTTTAAACAAAAAATTTTTCCAAACGTGTTTTTAAACTGAATTTTTGAAAAAATCCTTTTTTGATTTCCTTTAATTTTTTTATAGATAACTTACAATGTGCTCTAAAAGCCCTGTAAATATAAAAATGAAATCTTTCTTATTTTTCATGAAATAATTGAAAACGTATGCCGAGATGATGCACACGATGTGAAAAACCATGTAGACGAATATTATACTCGCTTGCACGAACTTCAGAGTTCAGACCCTTGGGCGCTGGGCACGCCATGCCGCGGCGTACATTCTTAATTATTTCTCGAAAACTAAGACAGGTCCCATTTTTATATTTACAGGCTTTCTAGAGGACATTGTAAGCTATCTATAAAAAAATAAAGAAAATCAGAGATGGATTTTTTTAAAATCAGTTTAAAAATTTGTTTTTGAGAAATCAAAAAAGTTTTTGAATTTTGTTTCAAAATTTATTTCTTCAAAATTGCGTCTTATTGAAAATAATAATTTGAAGAAAAATACATCTTAATATCACTAAAATCACGAAAGTTATGAAAAATTTTCCAATACAAAATTTTTTTTCAAAATTTTAAGCATTTATTTGTTTATTAGTTTTTTACATTCTCATCAGAGAAGGTATTAGATTAGTGTAAAACTTGACCCCCCCCCCCCTTTTTTTTGTCAAATATCCACGTTTTGAGACCCTCTGAACCCAAAAAACAGGTTTTTACGAATGTGTCTGTCTGTATGTCTGTCTGTGAGCAAGATAACTTTTGAAGAAATTGACACATTTCGGAAAAAATTCAAAAAGTGAGCGCATTTTCAAAATTTTTGAGACCACTTTTTTTAGAATTTGAAAGTTCTATGTACGGCTGTTCATAGTATTCAAAAAGACGACCAATTTATGTCAATGAATTTTCTATAAAAAACAAATTACCGGAGTTACAGCATTTACAAAATTCCAAAAAACAAACGATAATGAATATTTTAAGCCAAACAACGCACAATATGGAAAAATGTCAGAGGAAGAAAAACGTTGCATTTTGAACACCCCAGGATATTATCACAAAAACTTTTTTAATTTTCTTGAAAAATCGAAAATTCAAATTTTTGACCACATAAAAAATTATGAAAAATCAAAAATTCCATTTTGCGGTCAAATTATACAAGATAAGAAAAAAGATGAACTGACAAAAATGGTGTATTCAAAAAATATCTACAAATTTGTTACAGATCTCTTTTTGATAGGACGCATGGTTTTTGTTTTATTTGCGAAAAAACTGCATTAAAAATAGAAAAATTGAATTTCTAGACAAACGACACAAGATACGAAAAAAATAATCAAACAAAATTGGTTTACACCAAAAAGAGCTACAAATTTGTCATCAATAATTTTCTGATAGGACACGTAGTTTTTGTTTTAATCGTGAAAAATAACACTGGAAATAAACAAAATTAAATGTTTTGGAAAACGGCACAAGGTACGAAAAAAATTAATAAACAAAAGTTGTTCACCCAAAAAGTATCTAAAATCTTTTTAATTGATTATTTTTAGATAAAACTTGTAGATTTTCCATTGATTTCAGTTAGTGAGCGGCAAGTAATTAGAGTGCAACGTGAAAAGATTTGTTTGATTATGCAGATGTCATTTTTTCGGTTTGAGACTTCCAGAATTATACCTGATGCACGGAAAAAAATGTTTATTTTGAAGAAGAAACAGCGTCAAAATGTACTAAAACTTAATTGAACTGCCTTCTTCCATAGAATTGGAGAACAAACTTTCCTTCATGTCTGTCTGGTATGGAAAATACGACGACTTATTAGTTTATGAGTAAGTTTGTTTAAAAGAATTGGTCACGTGACAGTAAGGCACATGCCCTAAACCCACCCCGAAAAGTACAAAAATAACGTATTACCTAATTTGATACGAGAAACGTGTTACGTTCTCCATGCCCCATTTACAAAAGTCAGCTCATCTCTGGTGGAAGTTTCGGACTCATTCGTAATGAAAATTATTTCATCTGAGTCCGTCTAATTCCGAGAAATTGAATCCATTTTATTCCACGTGAATGCGAAATCTGTTCCCGAATCATTCCAACTTCAGTCCGCGACGAATTTTATAAATCCAGTTCGAATCAATTCGATTTATTCCGAAATTCTTTCTGAATGAGTCCGACAGTCTCTTAAAAAAAAGATTAAAAATTAAAAAATTAAACTTTTGGAAAAACGTCATAAGAGGCGAAAAAAAATGAAAAGCCAAAAGTTGTTCAACCAAAAAAGATCTACAAATTTGTTTTAAACTCTTGTTATAAAAATATATTAAAAACAAAAAAATTACCTTTTTGGAAAAAGGACACAAGCTACAATTACATTTTATTTAACAAAATTTGTCACCGAAATTATATCTACAAATTTTCTCAAGACCACTTTACGCTAGGATGCGTATTTTTAGTTTAAATTGTGAAAAATAACATTGAAAATAAACAAATTAAATTTATGGAAAAACGACACAAGTTGCAATAAAATGTTTAAAACAAAATTGTTCTTTTTTTCTTATAGTACACTGTTAAAAATAGTATTAAATTTAAAATACCAATGTATATTAAAATTAATATCTCAAGCATATGCAATCCCTATTTAGGTACGTGTTTATTAAATTTCATATACAATCATGATAATCGCTCAGATAATTCCATTTTACACAAAATCAAAATAAGATTAGCAGTAATTTTCGATTCTTAATAATAAAACATGATACCTAAATGCAATTAATCAGAAATAAAATTGGATTTTAAGTCGAAAAGTTCAATTACGTAAAGAAATGACAGACCTAACCTACACTCAACTATACTCAAATTAAATTTCTACCATTCAGGGCAATTTTTGGAAAGAGTTCCTCTTGTACGTTGCACTTTAAGCATAAAAAGCAACTCAATCGACGAATTCTAGATTATTACTTCAATTCCGAATATTTGATAAGATTTAAAGAAATAAAAGCACTTTGAGTTTTCAAGCACGCTGCTATACCGACATGTATATTAAATTTAATATAAAGTGTACAGCTATTCATATTTTATTGTATATTAAATTTCAATTCCCGTGTATGCAAATGACTTCATATACATTTGTATTAAATTTAATACAGATTTTTCTAACAGTGTATGCGAATTTTTTTTTCAATCATGAAAACAAGACAATGAAAATACGCATGTTTCAATACCAATGCGTATTATGAATTGTAATAATATAAATTTATTGAAATGATACATTTTTCAGGGTAGCTGAAAATAAAATTTAATGCAAAATAAGAAACAAATATTGAATTAATCATGATAAATAAAATTTGTACTTTATTTTGCAATATCTAAATAAGCAATCCCAGGCCGAGGTACATAAATGAATATAATATACATTTGATAAAATAGTGTTGAACATAATGTAGAAAAGTTCACATTCTGGACAAAATTTAGTGCGAAGCACGAGATACGTGATGAGAATGTGTTCGTTAAAGCCGAAGGAGCTTTAACATAAGAGAATTCACAATCACCAAATTACAGTTGTCGATGCTTTGACCTTAAATTTTAAAAGGTGTGTGCACAAATGTGGGGGAAATACAAAGACCGAGCGCGTAACGCGAGGTAAATACATTATCGAGCGCGAAGCTATATATATTAGGGTGACCAGAAAAAAAGACTTTTGGTTTTCTTAGGAGTGAAGGGCAAATAACGGTAGTTTAAGCAATTGTAGAAGCCAGATTTTTTTAAATTTTTAAACAATATTGAGAGGTGGCCCATCGTCTTTGAAAGTTGTCATTGCAAAAACTGACAATTTCGGTAAGTGAAGAGTCGATCATAAAGGTGCAACCTCAGCTCTTTTCATCGATGTGACTTTATAACAGGATTAGTTAGCGTCCCCTGAATTATTATTATTCACTTTTCTGAAAAAGGGAAATATGACTAACGAACGCTTGCCGATAAAGGGTCTGCTTTATGAGTTTATGGTGTCAAGACCCACTGGGATCGACTTTTATGGCCGAGCTGATGAGCGCTCCGCCCCGAAAATTAAACAGCTTAAGTCGTAGACCTGTCAAATTTCAAAAATTTATTCAGGTTTGTTTTCATTATTGCAGACTTATTTATATTTTTCCTAATCTGCTTTTTCAGAAAATGTGATCTTCAACCTTCGAGGAAAATATTGTTAAAATTTCAGTATAAGATATACACCAGAGACTCGATAGATGAACAATCTCGGGGGTTGCCTGAAAATGGCCTTGTTCATATAACGCGTACAGCGAAACGTAAACAGTCAGGGCCGCCTGAACCGTTTCCATAATATTGCGCAATCTACTTGACAGAGTAGTATAGTGCATGCGTCCCTTCAGAGGCGGAGTTGCAACCGTCTCTCGCCCTGCCCCCTGAGAAACTGTGGGGACCAGCAATTCTAGGAATTCATATAACGCATCCGATCGCGCGTTCAAATAGCGAGTATCTGGTGTATGTATATTATTAGGGCCGTTATTGGGCTTTGAAAACAGTAGAAAACAGTGAAAATGGCAATTTTCCAGCAACCGTAATTAATGTTTTTTATGAATTTTTCATTGAAAAAGTCTTTTTATGTGGATTCTGAGAACCTCAAGAACAACATATTAAAAGTTCAAATTAAAAAGTGGATAACTTCGTGGTTAAAATCTTGAATGAAAAAAAAGTTGAGTTTGCCCATGTTAATTACATAAGAACTTCAAAGACGATGGGCCACGTCTAAATATTGTTAAAAATTAAAAAAAAAATCTGGCTTCTACAATCGCATAAACTACCGTTATTTGCCTTTCACTCCTAAGAAAACCAAAAGTGTTTTTTTTTCTGTTCACCCTAATATATTGTAACTCGCGAGTTACAGGACCAGCCTGGGCATAGGCAAAAAGAATATCTCCTGCGTGATGCTTATAGAAAAGCAGCATCACACAGGAGAAACTCTAAAGCGCAGGCTCCAGCACTCCCACGCAGCTATTTCTTACGTAAGCGTGGGAGGGCAAAGAGGAGCGAAGGAAATAAAAAGCGCTCCTCGGCCGAAAAACGGCATTCTGAATTTTGCGTCTGAAAAGCGCGGATCACATGGTGGAGACCTTGTGAGAAGACTTGAGGATTTTTTCCTCTCTTCTTGTCACACAAGTTCCTCCTAAGTGGAAAAGAGATCAAGTATTTGGCCTCAAAAAACCAAACACTTAAAACCTTTTTCCGTAAAGAATTGTGCTATCTTTAAAAGAGCCGAGGGGATTATATCGCCAACGCTGTTTCGAAAAGAAGCTCAGTTTTAAAGTGATCATTCGTTCGTCAGAACAAAGTGGATGAATGCTTTTATAAAGCGATCTCGAAATATTTATCTTTGGGTTTTGTGGCTAAGATCCACTGGAAAAATTCCTTAAAATTTTTGCTTGTATTTTAGGCGAAAGGCCTTTTTGATTTTCTTTTACGAGTCATTATCTCGGGATATTGCATTGGCATTCTTGAGCAAGGTGGAGGTTATACCTAAGCCATTGGTCTACATTATACAATGCAATATTCTACTAACCTGACAATCGCATCTTAAAGATTTACAAGCAGACGAGGAGTTGCACTGCTCAAACGGGTTGAGAAAATCTTTAAGTACGAATCTCAGGCTCTGAGGAAATACCTCGTACTTAAGAGAGGACTCGGAAAGTCCCAGAATTTATGATTCAATATCTTCGAAAGAGATCTATAAGTCGAGTCCGCTCGCAATCGCTTGCCTTTGCGTTCTCTCCGGGAGAACAATAGAAATTTACCTGGGGCCTGCAAATTCCTTAGCCCAGGCGTCTCGCACTGAACGTGCTTAGCGTGCATTTTCCTCTCCGTGAGGCCGTACACCTGATAGACAGGTAGTCTTTAGATTTATTGGTCATAATTGCCAATTAGATAATCCCTAAATCTATTCTTGTGTCCTTTATCATCTTAATGTATATTTTGACGTGTGGTCAGCCACGATTAAAGAAATCCTAAAAAGTCCTTGCTATGTAAATCACCTTCCTAGAGTGAGACCGTTATTAAATGAACCTAAAATAAATTAAAATCTCTAGTAAGCGTGCAACTCGTTTGTAAAGGAAGGACAATACCTGAGTGAGGTTATCTTCTGATAGAATAAAGAGAAGAAAAATAGAAAATTAAATAAATAAAAAGAAATAGAGAATAATACTTACTTTATTCCGATAGGAACTTAGATTTTGGTTTGAATATAGAATTTCTAGGGTATACTAAAATTAAGAACTGCCCGTTGTGCAGAATACTCTGTTGAGTATACACTTCTTTATACTCTCCGATTAGGATTTGTATTTTATTTTGCATTATATCCAGAAATAAATTTCTACTAAACTTAGTGTAGCTAATACGAATCAATTCTGCCCGTTGTGCAGAATGACTTTCTTTTATAAGAGCATATGCCAAAATCTCTACAGCGAGAACATTATTGAATCGTAGGATCCGTCCAATAAAAAGACTTCCTCTCCGTGAGGCTCAATTAAATCATATTATTTTTATTTCGTTAATCAAATTATTAATTAATTAGCTAGGGATTTAGAGTCCTGAATGTAAAATATAGGGTAGCTCAGGCGTAATTGAATAAAAGGAATTTTATTTGTAATCGGAATTTTATCCTTTCTCTGTGAAAGACCCCTTTTTCACCTCTTTATTTAAATATTTCTCCGGTTTACTAATTACACCGATTAAAGTTAACTTAGCCTAAAAGTTGGCGGTTGCAATATATATATATATATATATATATATATATATATATATTTATATCCCAGAAATTAAAAAAAAAAAGAATGACAATTGTTTTTTAAAAAAAGTGCTCCCACAATTTTTCTAATTGCATATCAAAAATATCCGAACATCATCCGAGGAGAAAATTAAAAAAAAATGTTCAGTAATATAATTTTCCAATAACCTTTTGCACTAAAGGAATATCGAACCCTTTGTAATTCAACACTTATAATTTTACAATAGATGAAATTCTTCAGATTTTTTGACATGGAATTGCTCAAATATATATTGTCTAAAAATTGACTCCATTGATTTCAGTTAGTGAGAGGCAAGTAATTAGAGTTCAACGTGAAAAGATTTGTTTGATTATGCAGATGTCGTTTTTTTGGTTTGAGACTTCCAGAATTATACCTAATGCACAGAAAAAAAAATTTTATTTTTAAGTAGAAACAGCGTCAAAATGTACTAAAACTTAATTGAACTGCCTTCTTCCATAGAATTGGAGAACAAACTTTCCTTCATGTCTGTCGGGGTATGGAAAATACGACGACTTATTAGTTTATGAGTAAGTTTGTTTAAAAGAATTGGTCACGTGACAGTAAGGCACATGCCCTAAACCCACCCCGAAAAGTACAAAAATAACGTATTTCCTAATTTGATACGAGAAACGTGTTACGTTCTCCATGCCCCATTTACAAAAGTCAGCTCATCTCTGGTGGAAGTTTCGGACTCATTCGTAATGAAAATTATTTCATCTGAGTCCGTCTGATTCCGAGAAATTGAATCCATTTTATTCCACGTGAATGCGAAATCTGTTCCCGAATCATTCCAACTTCAGTCCGCGACGAATTTTATAAATCCAGTTCGAATCAATCCGATTTATTCCGAAATTCTTTCCGAATGAGTCCGACAGTCTCTGAAGGGGCTTGTGTATATAATTTCAGCCCGAATCAATCCACGTGAATCCAAATTTTTGAAGGAAATTCATTTTATACGAGTCCGAATAACTCCGCAGGAGTTTCTGTATAGTTTTAGTCCGAATCAATCCTCATGATTCCGAACTTTTTCAGGAAAGTCATCTCAAATGAATCCGAATGATTCAGAAGTTTCCCAAAAAAAACCATTTCGATTAGATCCACATAATTCAGAAAATCCGAAATATGTCAGAAGGCGTCCTAACGGAATACTTATTCTATACATTGCCTAGGCATTCTATATAATCCCTAGGCATTATATATAATGCCCGTCACGAGATAGGCAAAGTAAATAATGTTGATTATGTACATAATGATGCAGTTAAAAAATGAAAACAATGGAATTAGCAAATTCCCTATCGTTGTCGGACTGAAACACCCCAGGTGCGAATTGACCGTCGGCCTACGGTCGGGCCAACCGTCGGAATTATATTTATAATTACAAAACTGTAACTTTCAAAATTTTTATTTAATTGTAACACCCACTGTTGCTATACTCTAAAGAAATAACAAAATAGGTATTCAAAAAATAAATAATAATTTGTATTATACCATTAAGCCATTTCCCTTTCGGGGTAGGCGTGACTTGCTCGGTTGGAAAATAGTAGTGTGTAGATAGGTATATAGGTATAAGGTAGATAGGTATATAGGTGTAAGGTATAGATATTTTAGATTTATCTAGAATTCTCGCGTTATTTATTTAAATGACACGTTCGTTCCGCAACACTGCTCCGATCCAGGTTGCTGATCAATCTCTCTAGCGACCACCCCAAATGAAGAGCCTCACAAAATTGTTATGTGTGGTTCCCCACTTGGGCCCATTTAGTATCCAAGGTCTTTGTTTCAGGCGTCATTCACTCTATTGTCACTCTGTTTACAAACTATTTGTCGCCACACTTTTCTGTCCTGGCATACTACTCTAGCTTCCTTCACGTCCATGCATTTTTTCATGCGAGCTTTCGTGTTTCTATGGCTTCTTATGTCTCTTCGGATTAATGTCTCATTCACAGATTCTAACCATTCTTTCGGCGGTCTGCCTATGGGCATTCTGCCATTTATTTTACCTTTATACACTTGTTTGGTCAGTCGTTCATCTTTCATTCTTTCAAGATATCCGAACCATCTTAGCTGATTTCTTTACCATATGTCAACTAGTGTCTCTCCCGTGCCACATTCTTGGAGAATTATCTCGTTTCGGACTTTGTCCATTAGTGTTTTCCCGCATATTGTTCGCAGAGGTTTCATGCCAATCGCGTTAATTTTACTCCTGTCCTTTTCTTGACAGGTCCATGTCTCGCTACCGAATAGTACAGTCGGTAGAAATATAGAATTATGTATGGCCATTTTAGCTTTTTTTGATATGTTTTTATTTCTGAGAATGGACCCTGCTCTACCGATAATCTTCATACCCTCATTTATGCGCCTATCTAATTCCCCATCTATTTTTCCGTCGCTAGTGAATAGGCTACCCAGATATACGTACTTGTCAACTTGTTTTAATCTGTCATCATTTAGGAGAATGTTGCACATTGTTTTCTCTTTTTTCCCTCAAACACCATAATTTTTGTTTTATTTACGTTAATTTTGAGGCCCATGTTCTTCATGCTTGTATTAAGTTCATTCAACATTCTTTGCAAGTCCTCGATTGATTCTGCCATAACAATCTTGTCATCTGCGAAAGCTAACCCACGTACCTTCACTGTTTCGAGATCTACACATTCTTCGTCAAAGAGGGTCATTCTTAGACACTTATCCATAAATATGATAAATAGCCATGAGGACATATATATACCATTAAGCCATTTCCCTTTCGGCGAGCCTCAAGGGGTAAGCGTGACACTACCCGATTCGGGTAGTGTTTCTAGGTGGATAGTTACTTGTAGTAAAAAACTACAAGTGATTGCGAGTATTTTGTCTATAAATGTTAATGGTCCTGCTTAGAATGAATACATATATTACATTTTTAAACACTATATTACAAATAAAATTTCTAACGCTACGGGGTTTCAAACCTACATCTATACCTGAATGTATCGCCTAGCAGTCGATAGTCTAAACCGTTACTCTATACCTACAGAATTGAAAGTCAATGAAAAAACCATCCTCATAAGCCACAGCTCAAAAAAGTTGAAACAACAATTTTTTAACTCTTTTTTCTCATTATTTTTTGTATTAGTACACGACATCATATAGATGTAAAATAAATGAACTGTTAATGCGAATATGAATAAAATAATTTTTAAATTAATCATTCAAATCGATTACAATTTTTTTTCGTGTAATATTCTGTTTTTTCACGTTTGAAATCATTTTACAACTTTTTATAATGACATAAAATTTCATTTTAATGAGCATTTAAAATTTGTATCGACGAAACTTACAAATTTTATCGCGTTCTGCCTCGATCGTGGAGCCTAACGTCCACCAGTACTGGGCGAATGGCCGATTATCTGTACTGGTGACGAGTACTGGGCCAGTTCTGCACCGGTGGTGAACTCCGGCGGACTATTGAATTTTCCACCTGGGATACACTCACAAAACAAGTTGGTTGAATCAACAACATTTTTGTTGTTTCAACCATAGAATATGGTTATTATGTAGCAAACAAAATATTTGGTTGGCTCAACTAAATTTTTCGGTTGATTTAACCTAATCTTTTGTCAGAATGAATATTTGGTTGATTGATCCAAAAAATGTGGTTGGGTCAATCAAATATTGTGTTGAATCAACAAAAATTTGTTTGATTCAACCAAATTTTCATAGTCTATATCAAAGAAAACAGTTTGTTTGGTTCAAGAACATTTTTTCCCTTAGAGAACCAATTTGAAACAAAGCCTGGGCTATTTGTGAAATTGAGAGTGTTAAATACTTTGCCTGGACTCTGTTGGGCATTATATATGTATAATGCCGGATTATATACTTTGCCTGCAACAGATACATACAACATTTTTTAATTAAAATTGAATATTTTACTTTAATACAATTACTCGTAACATATATTATATCTTAATTTTATATTTTATATAGTTAACAAATTCCCTTTAATATATTCTTTATTTTTCTTCAATCCAAGTTTCAAACGTAAAGTGGCAATTGTAATCGAATTGAAATGGAATCATTCGGAATGAACTCACATGCCATTCCGCGGTTTCAGACGGAATGGGCATTTTACTTTTATAAGCGCGGAATCATTAGGATTGAGTTCGGAATAGCACTGTACCACTCGGAATGAGCTCGTGCTATCCGCCGGATTCAGAAGGCATATGTAATTGTATTCTGACAAGTGCTAAATAATTCGGGCTGCGTTCGAAATGGCACGGAATCAATTGGAATGATCTCGAGTTATCCGGCGGATTCAGACGGAATGGAAATTGTTTTCGGATTGGATTTAGCATTCACTCCGAATGAGTCCGTGTGTCGGAAACAAATTTCGCATTCATTCGTGATTGATCGGAATGATTCAGAGTTTTTCATGTTCAAATTGACTCATTTTCATTTAGAAACTTCCGCCAGGGTTCTCACGGATTTTGTTTAAACCTACACAACTTGTCACGCATACAACAAGAAAAAAGCATCTCAGATATATTTACTCGGAACTTTTCTTTCGAATTTTTATTTGTACAATTTTTCATACAGATATATTAAAATTAATTAAAATTACACAGTTTTGCGTACAATTTACGGGAGAATACGAATTTTTTTTTTTTAATAAGCACTGTTGATAACGCCTTCATGTTTACTTTTGAATATTTTGCAAAGTTCAATTCCTCATAATTGCCCAATTTGCTTTATATATTATATACGATATCTCATTATAATTTTTTACATTTTAAAGGATGCAACTTTATATTATTAAGAAAGTATAGGAAAAGACATACACTTTCTTAATATTCCATAGTTATATTTGAATGTTTTTTTTGTGGCTTAATGACATTAAAAAATATTCAGGACTTTAAAAAAATGTTTGTTAATAATTTAAATTCTTTAAATAATTTAATGCAGAAGCATTAATCCAATTCGTCTGAACTACGTCCAGTGCAGTTCTTACGCATATTTCGAGAATAAAAGGCTACTCTCTTAAAATGAACCAGTGAAATCTTACTGATTTCTAGTGATATCTCACTGGTTGAAACAGGTAGAATTGTATCACTGACAATCAGTGAGATTTCACTGGTTCACTCAGTAGAATTCCGTCGCTAGTTTAATCAGTGAGGTTCACTGGTTACTCAGTAACAGTTAAGTAGTCTTCTGGTGTGAAAAAATTCTACGGAAAGCGTTCTACGAAAATTCCATACGGAAATTCTACAAACATTTCTACAAACTAATTTTGGACTAAGTTTGACTTCTGGTGATGAACTGCGCTCTCGGAAATCACACTCTGGACATCACACGTTGAGACAAAATCTGAACAGATCCTGTTCGCAAGAAAATCACTTTTTTGTTCAGTCAAAAGTACTTTAAAGTTCCTGGAATGAGTTCATCGAGGACTCGAGATTGAACCCATGCCCCCGGTGTAAAAAATACATCTTCTCCGGGAAAGTCTGATTTTTGCAGTACTTTAGGGTGCCTCGAGTGGGTTCATCGGAAAGACGAGATTGAATCAATGCCCCAGGTGAAAAAACACATCTTCTCCGGGAAAGTCTGATTTTTGCAGTACTTTAGGGTGCCTGGAGTAGGTTCCTCGAGGACACGAGATTGAACTAATTGCCCCAGGTGTAAAAAACACATCTTCTCCGGGGAAGTTTGGGTTTTACAGTACTTTAGGGTCCCTGGAGTAAGTTCCTCGAAGAGACGAGATTAAATCAATGCCCCAGGTGTAAAAACACATCTTCTCCGGGAAAGTCTGATTTTTGCAGTACTTTAGGGTGCCTGGAGTGGGTTCCTCGAGGACACGAGATTGAACTAATTGCCCCAGGTGTAAAAAACACATCTTCTCCGGGGAAGTTTGGGTTTTACAGTACTTTAGGGTCCCTGGAGTAAGTTTCTCGAAGAGACGAGATTGAACCAATGCCCCAGGTGTAAAAAACACATCTTCTTCGGGGAAGTCTGGTTGTTACAGTACTTTAGGGCCCATGGAGTGGGTTCCTCGAAGACACGAGATCCAGCCATTGCCCTAGGTGTAAAAAACACATCTTCTCCGGTGAAGTCTGATTTTTATAGTACTCCAGGGTGCTTAGAGTGGGTTCCTCGAGGACACGAGATACAGCCAATGCTCTAGGTGTGAAAAACACATTTTCTTCTGGGTAGTCTGATTTTTACAGAACTTAAGGGTGCTTATAGTGGGTGCCTCGAGGACACGAGATCCAGTCAATGCTCCAGGTGTAAAAAACACATCAACTTTTTCGGGGAAGTCTGGTTTTTTCAGTATTTTAGGGTTCCTGGCAGGCTCGGACTGGCCATCTGGAATTTGAGAGACTTCCCGGTGGGCCGCGAGCCTTGAGGGCCACCGAGGGCGAACCAAAAAACAACAGTGCGGACGATATCGTTTTTTCTCTCTCTACTAATATCGGGACAGAAAGTCCTGAGACTTGGGAAAAAGTAGCTCAATCTCAGTGAAAAAAAATCGCACTGATTTGATGATGAGCAGGGCTCATTCGTTGTAAGAGCAACAAATCTTGAGAAAACCATTGTTTTCAATGCCTAGATTTGCAAGGTTAACTTTCAGCGGTTCCTAAAGTCGGAAAAATGTCCAGAAAAAATGGAAAAACTTCAAGTGGATTACTTGTCTATTTGTGAATGGAGCCCAACTTTGAAAATTAAAAAATTATAAAAATTGTGGTCACCAGAATGGTTAATGCAAGAAAAAATTATATCCGGTTCGAATGGAGATTTCGAGTCGAATGAAGGTTTAAAAGAAAGAGCTTAGTACACTGATAAAGCTCGGACCAATAAAAAGTGGATAAAATTGTATATTGGCCTGTAAAGCGAGTTCGCATAATTTGGACTTTAATGAGCTATGCTAAAGTCTCGTGAGGGAATAGTAGTACAAAAAAAGGGTGATTCGTGTCCATTACCAAGTCGCCCCCAACTACGAAGACTTGAAAAAAAAGATTTTGTTTCTGGACGGTTCCCTAATACTACTACTACTAGACCTGGCAATATGGTTGTAATTTCCTTTTCATTTAGCAACTTTTCAGATATAAGTATACTATACATGCTAAAATTTGATTCTACGTCTTCAGTAATGATTAACTCACAATTACATTTTTGTAAATGGTGTTAAATAAGGCGTAATTTTTTCAATTAATTGGAAAGAGTATTAAAGTGGAATAGAATTCAATTATTCCTTTGCGAGTTCCTACAACTCAAATTGTATAAAATGTAATTACAAATAACTGTTTCTAATGAATATTATTAAAAAATAACACTTACTGATAATAATATGTATAATTTGTTTAAGAATAACTGTACTTACACATCAATAATAAGCGTGTTATAATATTTTCTAATTTGAAAAATGATATTGATTTATATATGGAAGTTAGAAGTAATTGCGAGACAAGAACAGTGATATTTTGTGTGAAAGATAGTTTAAAATTATTGAAACAATTTCCAATCAATGAAACAATATTTTCCTCTGTAAATCTTGAAAATTGCTATTTTATGGAATTAATGATGCAGTTAATGAATGTTGAGAGCGATATTTATTGCAGAAGACAGCTTTGTAACTATTTAAACAGTTAATAATCATTCACTTGTGCCTTTTGATAGGAAAGGTGGAGGACAAGTAATATCAAACGGAGAAAAAGATCTAGTTGGGGTAATAAGAATCCTGGTTAGCCGTACTAGACAGTCTAGTAAAATATGAACCAACACGCTGTCTAGTTAAACACGCCAGAGGGTCTAGTTAAACTCTGTCTAGTTAGAATTACAAGGCATGTGGTATAAGTTACCAGACATCTAGTACGGCCAACATTTCCATGGCTAGTAGGGCTAACTAGCTGTCTAGTAAAAGCAAGCAAACATTGTGTTAGGCTTACATCCCCGTTTTTAGGCAATTTAACTAGTTTTCTAGTAAAATTTACCAGATGTATATTTTTCGGAAAAAGTTTTCTTTTCAGGAAAATAAGTATTTTTTGAGGATCTTTGGAATAGGTTTGAAAATGTACACAGCACAATAAAAGTGAAGTTCGTTTATTAAACACTGGCCAAAGGAATGATTTTATATTTCACGAAGAAATCGCACAGCCTGAAACATTATCTTCATAACAATATGGCGGTGACACTTAAGAAAAACAAAGTTTACGTTCCTTGAAATATAGCCTTGTTGGAGAAAAGGTTCCACAAGTCCTGCAGATTTTCCACTGTATCGTCACGGAAGTCACTAATTTTGATACGCGTAAATAGAAACAAAAATAAAAACACGTCGCTTCGCGCTTCTTGCAAATCTGAAAATGGTCAGAATAACGCACGGGACACGGAAATGCAAGCGGCTGAAAGAAACTGGAGGCGACGACGCGCCGTTGCTACCCATGCGCCAGCGCCTGAACCGCTCTGCTCGCTGGTACCGGGTTCCTGGTGACGACGGAAGTTTCCCCGTCCCCTGCTTGAATGGCCTCTTCCGCCTCTTCCTCGGCCTCGACCACGTATAAATCCACCTCTCGCAAAATGTCCTGCTTTTCCACATCTGTAACAGCTTCCCTTTTTTGCAGCAAATGCGTTTGTTCTTCTTTCTCCATGGTCAGCTTTATTTTTCATTTCAGCTATTTCGATTTTATTTTTAACATAGGCCACTGTTTGATCTTCTTCCTTCAAGGCGTCTATCAGATATCCTATATAGCTATACGTTTCGGGTAACATGTTTACCATGTAGTTCATTTTTTCCTTTTCTTTCACTTGTGCACCGGCGTTTTTCAAGTTATGTACTAATTTTTCAAAATCACTAAAGAATGATGCTGAATCACTATACTTATCAAGCTTCATTTTTTCCAGTCTATTTCTACACACTATTTGTAATGCTGTAGATTCCTTCAAATACATTTCGTCAAACTTTTTCAGGATTCCGTATGCCGTTTCTTCCTCACAAATAAACTCTAACTGCTTATTCGAGATTGCACTGTAGATATAGTTCATGGCCTTCAATTCCTTTTCGTCCCAGTCGTCTTCATCCGTCGCAACCCTTGCTCTTTTCGTAACCTTATGACATTTCTTAAACTTTAAATACAATATGATTGTTTTCTTCCACATACTGTAGTCTTCTCCATCAAACACGGGCATCATAATTTCATTCCTTGCTGCCATTTCTTCACCTTGCTCGTTCTCAAACGTTCCTTCGTGTTCGGAAACTTTCTCTTTCTTTATCTTCGACGTTGAAGATTTTTCCATATGCGACACTCACTTGCACGACACTTCCCCTTTTCTCTTTCACAGCACTTCAATTACCCAAAAAAAAAAAAAAAAAAAAAAACCACAAACCACGCTCTGCTACCATGTTGAGATAGTGATTTATCATGGGTAATAATTGTAAGTCACTTGTGAATTCAACAGTTAATAAAATGATTTATTCAATTCATTTGGAACAACAAACTAGCTTTCTTGGCAAGGGCGCGAAACAGACTAAACCTCGTTATCGCTCGTCGATCTCCCAAATTCACGGAACTCTCGTGTATACATGAAAGAAGACACATATGTGTGTGCGCTCGCAATCCTGTCCAATATAAATGTATCAAATATTCAACAATTTTATCCAACATTTCTTTATATAAATCGCATTTTTCTTTTCAAGGAATTCCAATTCCTTTATATCAATAATATCGTTCTTATACTCGACTACTGTTTTACAGAATCTGCTAAATATTTCTTTGAAATAGTAGATCATTAATTCGAACCAAAACCATTTCTATTCTCGTCAACTGTCATTTTTTTGGTGCCAGGAAATATGTATTAAAGTTTACAGTACGCTTTTTCGAAACAAGAAATCAAATCTTGCAATTAAAGAAACTTTTATTTTATCCGATCGATATTACTTTCAATTAAGAAAATATTTCTTAGAATTGAAGCTATATTCGATCATATCAACTGACTGATTTTTAAATCCAAATCTCTAATTTCATTCAGTTGAAGACATCCTGTGCAGAAATCGCCATATATTTTTCCGATTACCGATCTGGCCCTGATAGTTTTAGTATCTTTGGGGCCAGATCGAGATAATTCCATGACCCAGACCCGTGCCAGACCGGTTCAAATATTGCAACGCCACCTAGTTTCAATTTAGGGAACTTGCCTTGCTGTCAAATGAAGTGTGTTATTGTTGATGAAATTCATGTTTATTATCTGAGTTTAAGTGTATAATGCAATGAACAATATGCAAAAGCCTACCCTTCTTAAAATGACAGATAGGATCCGATAGAGACGGATAGGATTCGGAATTTCTGCGCATCTATCCGGATTTTTATACAGTATTTGTGTCTGATTTTAAATCTGGTTCTATGCGGAACTTGGTCGGCGTATACAACTTTTACTATCTGGGTTTTTATCCGGTTATATGCGATATATTTTCGGTGTCCAGTAAAACCCTATACGGTTTTCATCTGATTCTATTAGGATACTTATACGGTATTTGTGTCTGGTTTTAAATCTGGCTCTATGCGGAACTTGGTCGGTGTATACAATTTTTTCTATCTAGTTTTTTATTTGGTTGTATACGAAATATTTTCGTTGTCCAGCCCTATTTGATTTGGCCTATCTGGTTCTTTATCCAGCTCTATGCGGAATATTTCCGCTGTACATATTGCCCTATGCGGCATTTTGTCGGGCTCTATCCGGATTCTTATACGGTGTAATAAATTTGGATTATCTGGTTTTTTATCCGGGTCTATGCGGAATATTTACGCGGCCCATATTGCCCTAGCCATTACAGCAGCTCGAAACAGATAAATAAATTTGCAAAAAAAACTGTTTTATATATAATAACTGCACTTAATTTATTTTTGAAATTACGCAATTGCACGCACGGTCACTTACAAACATAATCACACGCACAACGCTATGAAAAATCGCACCCGCTGGGGATTCGAACCCTACCTAAACAACCTAAATCTAAACCGCACGCTCTAGCTAATTACGCTAATCTATCGCTTGGATTTTGTCGACAAAATCTCAGCCAAGCCAAGCTTTTTCGCTGAAATGCCAGGGCTAACGGAGGAATATTTTTTCGTTTTACAGAATTTATATGAATAGGTGTATTTAAAAATGCGTAATAATAAAATTTAAATTTAATTGATTTAAATTTTAATAGTTAAATGTTTCATTGAAATATTCATTTAATTTTTGATTTCCGTTCAAATTGTAAAGCTCCAAAATTTGAAGGATTTATTACCTTCAGATGTATTATAAGTAAAAAATATTTAAATTTTAGTACAATTTTCCAGCATAAAAAATAATCTAATGATTATAGTTACGCTTAAAAAAAGTAGTTGGTTGGGACAACTAATAAAGTAGTAGGGCCAACTACTTTAGTTTGTAAAATATGCCGCTGCTATTTAACTGGTTGGGGCTACTACTTTTATTCGCAAGATTGGTAGTAGTTGTCCTTACTACTTTACTTGTTGTCGCGACAACTTTGGATGGTACATACTATTTTCAGGTAGTAAGCCTGACCACTTTAATTAGTACGTCTTACTATTAAATTAGTTAGTCTTACAAATAAGTTAGTTGATCTCACTACTTAAAGTAGTAATCCTTACTATTACAATTAGTAAGTTTTACTATTTAAAATAGTAGTCCTTACTATTTAAATTAGTAGTCCTTACTATTAAAACTAGAAAATTGTACTACATATTAAAATGACTGACTCGTGGACTATTGAGAAGTTAGTACTTCTCAATACTGAAATTATAGTAAATTTTACTATAATTTCTCTATAGTGGACACCAGAGCGTCCTCAGGACTTCATATAGAGACCAGATCCTGATAAGACGTCATGTCGAAATACAACTGCATGCCCATTGGCATGTTAATGAAAAACCACTGTAATTTCGATACACAAGAACTCCAATATCAGGCCAGTTTCGGAGGTTGCCTCGCAGAGCCGTGGCACTAAATTCTTCGTTGGATGAATGGTGCGGGGTGGACATGCATTGTTGACACTGCTTCTTCGCTGAGAAACTGCGTGGGCCAGCAGTTCTAGGAACAACTAAATCAGTCTGCCTTGTACTGGAGTTCCTGTGTATTTAAAAGTGCAGACTTGCAGCAGTAGTAAGTCTATTAGAAAATTTAGATCGATGCAATAATCTTCACGGTTTTCGGTACTGCACCATGCACAAAAAGGTTAAGATGAAAATGGCGACGATCGAGAACATGACGCGATATTTCGGTGCGCATGTTGGCAGCACTGCTCAGGTTTCAGTTCTGCCAATGTCGCCAAAGAGGCAAACTTGTAACTGTTACTACTTTTATTTGTTGGAAAATAAATTGGTGGTAAATGTGACTACTTTATTTGTTGTCACTAGAATTACTATCGCTACTAATATAACCTACGTAGGATTACTAACGGCGACTTGTTTCCGCAGTAAACTGGCTAGTTACTTTTACCATCGAAGTGCTTGTCGCATCTAATACCATCTCTACTAATAAAGAGATGGATGTAAGAACAAAAACAGCTACTACAAATAATTTATTGGAACATTTCAGTTAAAAAAATCGTTCCAGATAAAAAATACTTGAACCTGAAATTAATATTCTAATTTTAATGTTGAACTTGAACATCAAATCGAAGGCTAGCTAAAATTAAAAGTCTTAAAAATGAAAAATTTTAAAGGAAGGGTACCTCTACTCGAGCAATAGTCACTAGTACCATAATAATCTGTAATGTAATACGGCACGTTTTATAACAAATATTTCTCCATTTTTCTCCGTGTAATGTAAGTTCCGACATATTTCCAGATAGGGCGCCATAAGATTCCGTCGGGCAAATAATTCCGTTTTCTGTTTCCGATATCCGCTTGAAAGCCGGATAGAGCCTGATAGGAAACCGTTTTCGGACTTTGACGAAAACAGTCTCCTAACGTAAGTTCCGGTAGAGTTCCGGATAGGGCCGAATAAGATTCCATCAAGAAAACAATTCGATTTTGTTTCCGATGTCCGCTTGGAAGCCGGATAAAGCCAGATAGGCAATCGTCTTCGGACTTGAACGAAAACAGTATTCTAATGTAAGTTCAGACATAGTTCCAGATAGAGCCGCATAAGATTCCGTCGGGCAAATAATTCAGTTTTCTGTTTCCGATGTTCGCTTCAAAGACGGATAGATCCAGATAAAAACCGTTTTTAGACTTTAAACGAAAACAGACTTCTGATGTAAGTTCCGACATAGTTCCTGATAGGGCCGTATGAGATTCCGTCGAACAAATAATTCAGTTTTCTGTTTCCGATGTTCGCTTGAAAGCCGGATAGATCCAGATAGGCAATCGTTTTCGGACTTGGACGAAAACAGTCTTCTGATGTAAGTTCCGACATAGTTCCAGATAGGGCCGTATAAGACTCCGTCGGGCAAATAATTCAATTTTCTATTTCCGATGTTCGCTTTAAAGCCGGATAGATACAGATAGAATACGGTTGTTGGACTTAAATGAAAAGAGTCTTCTAACTTTCCGACAAAGTTCCGGATAGGGCCAGATATAATGCTATTTTTCATATGTCATTCGGATCAAAATCCGGATAGAGTCGCTAGTTTTCCGTTTAAGATTTTACGAACCGAAAGAGATCCAGATAGAGACGGAATAAAATCCGACGTGGGCTATCCGCACCTTTATACGGTTTTGTATCTGACTCTATTGGATCCTATCCGTCATTTTAAGCAGGGTAGTACACCACGAGTTTGAAAGCATCGCGCGTTAGCTGCTTTAGACAATTTTCGTTATATGAACGAGGGTATAAGTAAATCGTTAAATCGTATTGATTGAATCGAAACCTAGCCTCAAAATTGAAATTTATTTGAAAACTTATTATAAATTGTATATTTTTAAGATATTTTGAATTTGCATTAAAGTTATACAAATAAAAAAAAATTATATAAATTTTAACCCAATTTATATTTATATATATTGAAAATGATGTAGATAATGATGCAGATGATGAAGAAGAAAGTGGAACGCAACCCGAAATGCAAGTTCCAGGAATTTGAGAAGATCAAAGCAGCGTGTTTAGTTTTTGATATAATTAAAAGATAAAGTATAGCATCTATAACTCTAAAAATTAACTTAGAAATATTCAGGATTGTAAGTATCAGAAATTTATTTTTTGTCCGACATAACCTCAAAATGTTATTTCATTCTTATTTTAATTTTAGCGACGATTTTAGAGCTAAATTTAGAGTTAAATTTATTATTTTTAAAGAAAAATGGTCATAGTTAAGCCATTATTATCTTGTAGTTTCAGTTTTATAGCAATAATTGAGATATTTTATATTAATTAAATAGTTATTTTGATTATTTCGAAAATTTGAAGCGCAGTAACATTTTTTTCAAATCAAGATTCAAAATTTTAAGCTTGTAGTTTTGAAAAGATTTCAATGGTTACATATTTTAAAGCGTTTTAATTGGAACTTTCCAAAAACTTGAAATTTCAATACTTTTCGAAAATACCCCGTTTCAACTCAGAATTAAATTTCTTTTGAGAAATTCCCGGCTCCAATCCAGAATTTAAATTCTTTTCGAAATTTCCCGTTCTAGGTCAGATGCTGTTAATATAACAAAAATTCCCTGTTCCAATCCAGAATTTTCATTCTTTTCGAAAATTACCCGTTTCAACTAAGAATTAAGTTTCTTTTGAAAAGTGTCCTGTTCCAATACAGACTGTTAAGTTTTTTCGAAAATTTCCAATTCAAGCTCAAAATTGATTAAAATTGGAATATTTCCTGTTCCAACTGAGAATTTTTTTAAGTTTGAAAATTCCGTTTCAACACAGAATTAGAATTCTTTTGAAAAATTCCCTGTTACAGTCCAGAATTTTAATTCTTTTTGAAAATGTCCAATTCCAGCTCAAAATTGATTAAAATTGGAATATTTCCTGTTCCAACTAAGAATTTGTTTAAATTTGAAAATTACGTTTCAACTCAGAATTAGAATTCTTTTTAAAAATTCCCCGTTCTAATTTTAGAAAATTTCCAGTTTTAGCTCAGAATTAATATTCGTTTGAGAAATTCCTTGTTCTAGTCCAGAATTTTAATTTTTTTTGCGAATTACCCGTTTCGACTTGAAATTAGAATTATTTTTAAGAAATTCCCGCCAAGGACTGGGGCGGACATTGTAAATAACGAAGTCAAAAAGATTAAAAAATGTATTGAGTTTGTTTTTGTGTTAATATTTGGTACTTTTGAATAAAAAATATAGTTCACTTTATTAATTTTTCTTGTTATAAAATTATTATTATAAACAAAATTATAAGAAATTATAAATTTCAAAAATGGCTCTCAACGGGAAATTGGTCGGGGCCAGGTCGGTTACTGATGGGGCTCCAGATCTGACTCCGATCGGGCCGTGTGTTTCATCAGCGATCGGGCCCAGGTCCGTTTTCCAGATCTGGGCCAGATTTGGCCTGGTCTTGGCCCGGTCTGGGCCATAGCAAAATTTCTATACGGCATCGTCCATTCGCTCAAATAATATTTCACAGGCTGAAGTAATTATTCATTTGCTTCAATAATTTCTAATTTTTCATACAAATACACGATTTCTTTGGATTGAAGAAATACATGATTGGACGTATTCAGTACTTATATATGTATTCTCTACGATGCCTGTGATTGGCCAGAGTGCCCCATGGTGGGGACTGGTCGAACTTGATTGGCCAATCAAGTCTTTTTTTTAAAACCCGGAAGGACGGAAAGCCAAATCGGATTAGTATTATATCCATTGTCCCTATTGATGTTATTAGGGTGTTTAAAGATTTCGATTGCTTCTCTATATTTTCTTGGAAATTTATTGCCCGTTTTTGCGATAACGGTTGTTTTGTAAAATAAAACGCTATGTCCTGTTTCGATATGATGCTCAGCTACTGCTGATTGTGTGAAATGTTTTAGCCTGACTTTACGCTCATGTACCTTTACACCTTGACTTACCGCCCTCCCGGTTTCTCCAATATAGAACTTGCCACAAGAAGAAGGGATTTTATATACTCCTGGATCACTGAAAGGTTCCTTTTTATCTTTAGGGTTGTTTAGAAGTTGTCCTATTTTTGCAGGTGGCTTAAATATAGTTTGGATGTTGTGTTTGTTGAGAATTCTTCCTATTTGTTCTGTGATACCTTGAATGTAGGGTAGGATGGTGGTCGTTTTTCTCTCTCTTTCTTTAGTAGGTTGTGTTGACTTGTTTTTTTGAGTGTATTTTCTTATTGCTTTATTAATTTGTTTGTTTGTGTAATCGTTTTTTATTAGCATTTGTTTAACATTTTGTAGTTCCTTTTGTAAGTTATCTTTATCTGTTATGGAGATAGCTCTGTATACAAGGGAGTTTATGACCGATTGCTTTTGAGATGGGTTATGGTGGGAGGAGGCATGTAGGTATCTGTTTGTATGGGTGGGTTTTCTATAAACTTCATGTCCTAATGTGTTATCAGATCTTTTGTAAACTAGTACGTCCAAGAAAGGTAATTTTCCGTTTTGTTCAATTTCCATGGTGAACTTGATATTAGGGTGTATTTTATTGATGAAATTGAAGAACTTGTGTAGTTCATTCTTCATAGGACAAAAGTGTCGTCAACGTAACGGCACCAAAATTCCGGTTTAAGCTTGGATTTGTTAAAGATTTAATTTCTAGATTTTCCATAAAGATGTTGGCTATTACAGGTGAGATTGGAGATCCCATTGCTGCTCCTGAGGTTTGTTCGTAGAATTGGTTATTGAAAGAGAAGCAGGTATTAGTGAGACAGTGTTCTATTAAAGGTGTGAGATTGGAGGGGAAGTTCGCAAAGGATTTAATAATATCGATTGTATCAGAGATTGGTACTTTTGTAAAGAGAGATACTACGTCGAAACTCACTAGGATGTCTTGGGGTTGAATGTGAATCTGTGGTATCTTTCTGATGAAGTCAAAAGAGTTTTGGACGTGTGTGTTAGAGTTTCCTGTGAAAGGATTCAGTTTTTTGGCGAGAAAGTGTGCTAAGTTGTAAGTTGGTGAGTTTATTGCGCTGACGATCGGTCTGAGTGGGATGTTGTTTTTGTGGATTTTTGGGAGTCCGTAAAGTTTTGGTGAGATGGAATTAGTAGGTTTTAATTTAGATATTGTTTCGCTGTCAAGTTTTGAGTCTTTTAGAAGGGGTTTTTTTATGACTATTGTTTTTGTGGGGTCTCTTTTGAGTTTTTTATATGTATTGTCAGTAAGAAGGTCCATGATTTTGTTGTTATAGTCTTCTTTATTCATTATTACTGTTGCGTTGCCTTTGTCTGCGGGTAATATTATGATGTCTTTGTTCTGATTGAGTTCTTTAATTGCTGTTTTTTCGTGTTTTGTTAAGTTTGAAGAGGGAAGTTGGGCTTGGCGTAAGATGTTGGCCGTCCTACGCCGTATGTCATTTGCTTTTTCGGGTGAAAGGGTATATATTGTGGATTCCAAATTACTGATGATTTCTTCTTTCGGGATTTTTGACGGAGCTACTGAGCTATTGAAACCCGAAAAAGCTTTAATTTAAAATTTTAAAATAGTAAACTTTAAATTTTAAAATTTAAATTTATTATAATGAATCATCGTGAAAGCATTAAATGTATCAGGAGGGCAATTTGTTTATTTATATGTCTCCTAATTCTATATACAAAAAACTCATGAATTTTTACACGAACTCATCTCAATCTATTTCCTCGTCTATTATTGTCCAAAGCAAAATCCATTAAGGTTTAGTATAGTGTTTCATTTCTGTTTGCATAGGCATTAGAGTCACTCGATCATTAACCTGTCCCTCCAGTCCGCAACCTCTCAAACGGTTTCTGATGACAATGTACATACAGTGGATACTAAGCCTAGTAATCACATTTGGATGTAAAAGAGGGTGCTGAAAAGTGAAAATAATTCCATAATGAAATACATTATGGTATAGACTGAAGGATATATTTATGATCTAAGTGCGTCAAAAGTGGAACAAAAGATTTACTATTACATAAAAAGTCAGCAAATTAAATTGTACAATTTTTTTAAATCTTTTACAACGAAGGATTTTATTAAAAAATAGATTTGTCTCACTCTAAAAATTACGTATATTCTTTGATAACAAGAATACGTAAACAAAATACCTCAAACATATAAAGATTATAATTTATCAGATTCTGTAGAAATACAAAAAATTATTAATTATTTTTCTGAAATATTCGCAGACAAAAATTATGGGTACATTTGTAAACAATAAATATTTTATATTATTGTAAACAATAATAGTGGTTTAAGCAATGAATAAACAACTGCGATAAAAAAATCACTCTTTATATTCATTCATTCACATTACTATTCATATTTCTATTCACATTATGTCTATCTGTCCAAAAAATTTAGATACCTCTATTGTTGTACAAATTATAGCAGAGTTTTGAACTTTTTAATCGATTAGCGATTATTTACTGACGGGTGAAAGGTGAAAAAGTACTATCATCTCACGATCATTTCAGAATACTCAAGTTTGAATGGCTGCTAGTCCCTAAAAATAAATTACAAAAATTATGAAAAAAAAAAATGAATTTCTTTGATCCTTTCTGTGCACCGTGGTAAAATTTAGAGTCAGAAATAATCATTTCTTATTAGGTTAATGACAAAAGAGTAGGGAGGTCTCATCTCGGAAACTAAAGAAAAAGAACGTGCGGAGATAATTCTTGAAGCAAATTGCACATTTTGGCTTCTGAAAGGGGTGCATGTAGTGCTGATGAGAAAAATGTTGCGCTTAAATGTTTAAAAAATTATTTTCTTTTTCGGAAAATACAAAGGGCTTTGCAATTATCCAAGCACCCACAACTTGAGTATTCTGAAATTATCGTAAGATGATGGTACTTTTTCAACTTTCACTCGCCAGTAAATAATCGCTAATCGACTGAAAAATCCAAAACTCTGTATCAGTATAGGCAAAACCTTCATCTGCAACATGTACTTTGTCCCATATTTTTAGATCTTTTTTCTGCTGAGATTTTCACTATAATCTGTATAAAAATAGAGGTATCTAAATTCTTTGGACAGATAGAAGTAATGTGAATAGAAAGATAATAGTAATGTGAATGAATTAATATAAAGAATGAATCTTTTATCGCAGTTATTTATTCATTGCTTAAACCACTATTATTGTTTACAATAATATAAAATATTTATTGTTTACAAATGCATACTATAATCTGTACAAAAATCGAGGTATCTAAATTTTTTGGACAGATAGTATTCACATTATTATGAATTTGGCCTAACTGTATAAATTAGGCCATAACGTTCATAAAATAACATTAGTATTAGGCGATATTATGTGAAAAATAAATTGTTAAAATAATTGCAAATTAATTCACAAATACATAAAAACTTGTAATTTACTCATTGGTGAGGAATGAGGATCTATACAAAATGAGAAAAAGTAATAATTAAGACCAATATTGCGCAAAACGATTGTTTTTCATTTTAGGCTTCAAATACTCAGGTGGCATCCCCAATACAGAAGTGCCTACTGCACTTATTTTTCGAGTTTTTCCATATCCTGATAACATTAGTGTCACGCTTTGGTGTCCTTCAAACTTTCAAACCTTGCTGGCGCTACTGCTACACGTACAAAACGAACTTCTCTCACACTCACACAGTTACATAGTCCCTAAACCCTGATCCAAAAAAGGGATACGGTTGCCTTGATCATAATAAAACCTTTTGTATTTTTCCAAAAGAAAAATAATTTTGTAAACATTCAAGTGCAACTTTTTGCTTATTGGCAATGCGTACAACATTGTCAGAAGCCAAAAATGTGTGATTTGCTTCAAGAATCATCTCTGTACGTTCCTTAGTTTCGAAGATGAAGAATTTTCTTCGGAATTTTCATAATTTATTTTCAGTGACCTACGGCCATTCAAAGTTGAGTATTTTGAAATGATCATATGTGACCGTCCGCGAAGAAAGGGACCTAATGCGTCAAAGCTGAATTTTACAGGACGGGCGATCGTAGCAGAGCCCGCAAGCCAGTATTTTAGTAGTGGGGATGCGTCTACGAAAAGCATCCCCTCCACTTACCACTACACTCTTAGGCACGAGCCAGTGGAGCTCACGGAAACGTCGCGATCGCGTACAGCTGTAGTGGTCAGTGAGTGCAGTTCCACCGACCAAGCTTCGGCGGCGTGGCGTCGCTTATACGTGAGTGGCGCGGCCTATCTTGCGCCTTGGAGGTGGAGGGGATACACTTGAGTAAGCGAGGTGTCCGAGAGTGGTATCCGCCTTCTCTTTCCAACCTATGTATCCCCTCCACCTCTAAGCCACTGGATACGCCGCGCCACTCACGTATAAGCGACGCTACGCCGCCGAAGCTTGGTCGGTGAAACTGCACTCAGTGGTGGGGCTGGCTTTCGTAGGCCTCTCGTTCGGTCTCCGCGTACGCTTATCATGCCTATGTTTGTAGCTTAATAACAAAAAAAGCATTCAAATAAAAAAATTTCTGATTATTGGGAATAAAAGAGTAACTCAGAAACTATCGATTGGCGTAAGAAAATGAAAATCGATTGCTTTTTCACCTTTCACTCGCCAGGAAATAATCGCTAATCATCTGAAATTTTAAAACTCTGTATCAGTATTGGCAACGTTCACCTGCAACATGCATGTTTTATCACATTTTTAGAATTTTTTTCTGATGAGATTTTCACGAAAATCTGTACAAAAATCGAGGTGCCTAAACTTTTTGGACAGATAGTAGTTTGGTCCTCATCGAAAGACAAATGCAAATGCACGGAGATGATAGAATTACACATCGAATGAATTATGTAATTGATTGTTTAATTAATCCATTAAATAGTTCATTGATTGATGAATAATCAAATAATTATTATATAATTGAGTAGTATCAATTAATTAATACAATAAAGTAATCAATTACTTTATCCGATGTGTGATTACCTGATTTCCTTACATTTGCTTTTGTCTTTCGATAAACTAAATCAATTTCCTGATATAATTTAAAAAAAAAATGAAAAAAAATATTAGGAAAATCGGTCAATATGGTCAATGGAGAAGGTAATCTTAAAGTGAATGCAAAATTTCCAGAATTCTAAACAAAAATTGAACGGATTGACCAAGTTTTTTCTATCTTTTTTTAATCGTCTCATCATAGTCTAATCAACGTAATACGGCATATTAAAATTCAATTCCTTAATATTTTAATAATTTTTAATTTCTCTCAACCGGTTATAATCGTGTAACAATAGGAAGGTCTGGTGAGTTATGAAAGGCATTCAGTATACCACCTGGGTTCCAGTATCGTCAAAAAATGTCAGGCTACACCTCTTGCTGTGTCACTCTCGAAATGGGGGCGGCCTGTTTTCGGTTCATCATGGCGGGTTGTTCGTTACCAGGCGCATAAATCCAGCATATTTTCGATTAATTAAAAAAACACAACAACAAGACCATTTTTCGAAAAAAAGACACTAAGAGGGAATGTATTTTGAACTTTAGGTTATGTCGTTAAAATATTACATCAAACAATTCATCTTTGTAGGAGAAAACTTGTCATTTGTAATACATGGGCTAAAAATCAAGCCCGGGGAAGACTCTTAAAAAACACATACTACCTATTTTTCAATCCGAAGCCAACGTTTCAATGAGTTATCTGTGAAGCAGCTTCAACGAGTAAAAAATTATAGTTGAAACGATTGCAGAAGATTTGTAGCATAAAAGTGCATTGCTCTGTGAAAAAAGTCGCATTATATATGAAAAAAAATTATAAAAAACTAAGAAAAAAATATCATGAAAAATATGTTTTGTGGATCCTGTAGTTTATGAGATTTTATTTATACATATGATTACTTTTAATAAGAACCATTGATCGAAGGAGATATTGAAAAAAATTCCTCAAATTCAAAATAGAGGGGAAAATCTTGTATTTTAAAAATACTTATACACTCCAAGTCCCATATAAGCACAGTTTCGGGTGTTGCCTCGCATTGGCCTCGTGACAAAGTCGGTACCCTCGAAATGTAAACAGTCAGGGCCGCCTGAACCGTTTTCAATTGGAATTCATATTATTGCGCAATATACTCGAATGAGTACTCGCGCATGCGGCCCTTCCGAGGCGAGATTCGCAAGCGTCTCTCGTCCTGCCCGCTGAGAAACTGCGTGGGCCAGCAGTTCTAGGAATTGGTAAACCGGACGGGCTTCTATGGGACTTGGAGTGTAGTTCATAAAAGAATGCACATTAATTAATATTAAGAGATTATATATAAATTTAAAAAGCATTTATTTATTGAAAATAATATTCTTTATCAATAAACATACCTAATACATACGTATGAGAATTTGTACAAATCTGAATTACTCATCGTAGACTATTATGAGAATCGCCAAATCCTAAACATTATACAAATGATTTATTTCTCCTCTTACTACATTTTCCACAAGATAAATATAATCATTTTTTACTTTTGAAAGTTCTTTTTCATAAAAACTACTAAGCATAGGTTTATCTTAATAGTCTTTTTATTATTATTATGCCATTAAGCCATTTCCCTTTCGGGGTAGGCGTGATTTGCTCGGTTGGAAAATAGTAGTGTGTAGATAGGTATATAGGTATAAGGTAGATAGGTATATAGGTGTAAGGTATAGATATTTTAGATTGATCTAGAATTCTCGTGTTATTTATTTAAATGACACGTTCGTTCCGCAACACTGCTCCGACTCAAGTTGCTGATCAATCTCTCTAGCGATCACCCCAAGTGAAGAGCCTCACAAAATTGTTATGTGTGGTTCCCCACTTGAGCCGATTAGTATCCAAGGTCTTTGTTTCAGGCGTCTTTCACTCTATTGTCACTCTGTTTACAAACTATTTGTCGCCACACTTTTCTGTCCTGGCATACTGCTCTAGCTTCCTACACGTTCATGCATTTTTTCATGCAATCTCTTGTGTTTCTATGGCTTCTTATGTCTCTTCCGACTAATGTCTCATTCACAGATTCTAACCATTCTATCGGCGGTCTACCTCTGGGCATTCTGCCATTTACTTTACCTTTATACACTTGTTTGGTCGTTCATCTTTCAATCTTTCAAGATGTCCGAACCATCTTAACTGATTTCTTTCCCATATGTCAACTAGTGTCTCTCCTGTACCACATTCTTGGAGGATAATCTCGTTTCGGAATTTGTCCATCAGTGTTTTCCCGCATATTGTGCGCAGAGGTTTCATGCCAATCACGTTAATTTTACTCCTGTCCTTTTCTTGACAGGTCCATGTCTCGCTACCGTATAGTACAGTCGGTACGAATATGGAATTATGTATGGCCATTTTAGCTTTTTTTGATATGTTTTTATTTCTGAGAATGGACCCTGCTCTACCGATAACCTGCTTACCCTTATTTATGCGCCTATCTAACTCCCCATATATTTTTCCGTCGCTAGTGAATAGGCTACCCAGATATACGAACTTGTCAACTTGTTCTACTCTGTCATCGTTTAGGACAATGTTGCACATTGTTTTCTCATTTTTTTCCTCAAACACCATGATTTTTGTTTTATTTACGTTAATTTTGAGGCCCATGTTCTTCATGCTTGTATTAAGTTTATTCAACATTCTTTGCAAGTCCTCGATTGATTCTGCCATAACAATCTTCTCATCTGCGAAAGCTAACCCACGTACCCTCACTGTTTCGAGATCTAAAGCTTCTTCGTCGAAGAGCGCCATTCTTAGACATTTATCCATAAATATGATAAATAGCCAAGAGGACATAACGCATCCTTGTTTAACGCCTTGCATAATATCGAACCAGTCGCTCAGTTTCCCATTTACCCTTACACTTTAAGAATATATATATATATATATATATAACTGGTTTAGTATTTTTTATTTGTTTCACTATAAATATTTTTGTCTTGCAATTTGGCGTATAACCTTTGTCAAAAACATGTTTATATTTACTTACTTGAACTGTTTCTCCAATTTTAAATTTGTGTTTCTTGCTATTACTCTTTATATTTAAGTTTTTAGGTATTCGCAATAAAATGTCATTTTTATTTTGAACAGTAACTTCATTTGGTTTCATTCCAATAGTTTTTTTTTTTAGAAAATTTAGGAAATTCTATTGCGAATACCTAAAAACTTCAATGTAAAGAGTAATAGCAAGAAAAACTATAGCTGTGAATTCGATTCACGAGCACTTTGCTTCCCGTTAGCAAGTGTATTTGCTTCCTCATAGAGGAAACATTAGTTATTTTTTTCAATAATAGATAAACCAAAGTCTTCTCTTTGATCAATTTAAAAATAGAAATTTACGAAAAATACAAAATTACAAAATAAAACAATTTTTTTTCAAATAAAAAGACAAATCAGACAAATCAAATTTTGTATTCCAAATAATAATTTTTCGAGCTGGAAAAGGGAACGGAAAAGTTCTGTCGCACCCCATCCCTTTCCCAGCTTTATGATTTATTTGAAAAAATGGTCAGAATTATTCTATTTGAAAATTTATGATCAAAAAGTCTTTTTTATTCATGCGTCAACTGAATTATGTCAACGAAAAAAGTTTTTCTGTTTGAAACAGATGGTTCAAATATTATAAATGAGCATAACTTCCTTAATCTTCAATGTATGTATACCATTAAGCCATTTCCTTTTCAGGGTAGGCGTGACACTACCCGATTCGGGTAGTGTTTCTAGGTGGATAGTTTCTTGTAGTAAATAACTACAAGTGTGGGCTCACCACACCCACGATGTGCCAACAGCACTCAGTTTTCTCGAATGGTCACCCATCCAAGTACTAACCGCGCCCAACGCTGCTTAATTTCAGTGATCTGACGAGAACTGGTTTTTTCAGCGTGGTATGGCTGTTGTCTATATTCAACAAAGTGTATTAATATTATAGATCAATCGATTTGCCTCGAATCAAGGGATCTTTTTCGTGCTTGCATCAATTTTTAATTATGCCAATGAAAAAAGTTTTACTATAAAAAACCTTGTTTTCAAATATTAGGCATTACCATAGATTCCTTACTCTTCAATAAAATGTATCAATGTTATAGGTCAATTGATTCGCCTTGAATCAACACAACTTTTCTATTCTCGTATCAACTTTAAATTATGAGAATGAGAAAATGTTTACTATAAAAATCGATTTTACAAATATGAAAATTACCATAACTTCCCTACTCTTTAATACAATGTATTAATATTGTAGGTCAATCGATTGGTCTCGAACCAAGGAATCTTTTATATTCTTGCATCAACTTTGAATTA
>CAKNYM010046342.1:49276-78388 GCA_932195095.1 Andricus curvator
TAAAAGAACTAGGACATGATTACTTAAACTGGATGGAGAATGCACAAGACAGAGATGTGTGGCGGTCTCGGGTAGATGAGGCAATGAACTTTCGAGTTCGAACTGCTAATCTATAATAGTAAATTACCATAACTTTCCTACTCTTTAATAAAATGTAGCAATATTGTAGGTCAATCGATTCGTCTCGAACCAAGGAATCTTTTATGTTCTTGCATCAACTTTGAATTATCTTGAAGAAAAAAGTTTTACCATAAAAAACCGTATTTTCAAATATTATGCATTACCATAGCTTCCTTACTCTTCAATAAAATGTATTAATATTATAGGTCAGTCGATTCGTCTTGAATCAACGCATCTTTTCTGTTGTTTCACAAAGTTTGAATTATGTTAATGCAAAAAGTTTGACTATAAAAACCGATGTTCAAAATATATAAATTACCATAAGTTCCCTACTCTTCGATTAAATATATTAATATTATAGGTCAAGGGATTCGTCTCGAACCAAGGAATCGTTTATGTTCTTGCATCAACTTTGAATTATGCTAATGAAAAAAGTTTTACTATAAAAAACCGTATTTTCAAATATTATGCATTACCATAGCTTCCTTACTGTTTAATAAAATGTATTAATATTATAGGTCAGTCGATCGTCTCGAATCAACACATCTTTTCTGTTCTTTCATCAAGTTTGAATTATGTTAATGAAAACAGTTTTACTATAAAAATCCGATTTTCAAAATATATAAATTACCATAACTTCCCTTCTCGTTGATAAAATGTATTAATATTATAGTTAAATGGATTCGTATCGAACCAAGGAATCTTTTATGTTCTTGCATCAACTTTGAATTATGCTAATGAACAAAGTTTTACTATAGAAAAACCGATTTTCATAATATGTAAATTACCATAACTTCCATACTCTGTGATAAAATGTATTAATATTATAGGTAAATCGATTCGTCTCGAACCAAGGAATCTTTTATATTCTTGCATCAACTTTGAATTATGCAAATGAAAAAAGTTTTACTATAAAAAACCGATTTTTAAAATATTATTGAGTCCAAAAAAAAATGCAATAAATATTTTTAGAAATCCTTCGGTCAGTTTTAAGATATTAGTAGTGAAAATAATCATTCCAAATTTCGTCAATTTATCTGCAACCATTTTCAAGTTATCGTGTTCACAAAAAAGTGTGACATCCAGACACACCCACATCCACACACACATACCCACATCCACACACACATACCCATCTGGACAATTGCTTACAACATTGTATTAGACATTTTTAAATTGAGGAAGGTTTGATTAAATGAAATTAAAAATTTTGGAAAATGTTACCATTACAAAGCTTCCTCTATGAGGAAGCAAAAACAATTTTAATTGGAGAAAAATTTCAAGTATACCATTATGTATACCATTAAGCCATTTCCCTTTCAGGGTAGGCGTGACACTACCCGATTCGGGTAGTGTTTCTAGGTGGATAGTTTCTTGTAGTAAATAACTACAAGTGTGGGCTCACCACACCCATAATGTGCCAACAGCACTCAGTTTTCTCGAATGGTCACCCATCCAAGTACTAACCGCGCCCAACGCTGCTTAACTTCAGTGATCTGACGAGAACTGGTTTTTTCAGCGTGGTATGGCTGTTGGCCTTAAGTAAGTATATTTAAGTAAGTAAATATAAACATGTTTTTGAGAAAGCTTATACGCCAAATTGGATAAAGAAGTATTTACAGTGAAACAAATAAAAAATACTCAACCAGTTACATTTATATTCTTAAAGGCTATCAAGATAAACTCATAGCTTTTGTGCTAAAAAAAACTTTTAAAAGTAAAAAATGATTATATTTATCTTGTGGAAAATGTATTAAGAGGAGAAATAAATCATTTGTAAAATGTTTAGGATTTGACGATTCTCATAATAGTCTGCGGTAAGTAATTCAGATTTGTAAAAAACTCTTATATTTGTTTGTATTAAGTATATTTATTGATAAAGAATATAATTTTGAATCAATGCATGCTTTTTGAATTTATATGTAACCTCCCCATATTAGTTAATGTGCATTTTTTTATTAACTATAAGTATTTTTACAAAACAAAGCTATTCCCCATATTTTGAATTTGAGGAATTTTTTTAATTACCTCCTTTGATAAATGATTATTATTAAAATTAATCATATCTATCAATAAAATCTCATAATCTACAGGAACCACAAAACATTTTTCATGATATTTTTTTCTTAGTTTTTTATAATTTTTTATATATAATGCGACTTTTTCACAGAGCACTTGCTCCACTGATAATAAATTATCGCCGTACCAGAAACTAAAATGTAGAATAAAATTTTTGGATTTAAGAACTCTTTCACTCTTAAGTTTCTGGCATTATCAAATTCAGCTTCCATTATAAGTTGTTTCGTAAAATGATGCATATAAGTCATAAGTAGTTGAAAGAATCATTTGATTCTGGGCACATAAGACATTACGAAATTGATATAAAGTAGGCAGGCACAGATCTACTCAAGCCCAATTCATTATCGCTGCCCATTTCTTGCAGTCGACTTAGTTGTTTGTGGGTGTAAAGAAGATTTTTTATTAATTGGCATTAGGGTCGATAACATTCATTTGTTTTTTGTTCTGCAATTAATTTTTAAGTATATCTATTTTTAAATAAAATAAAAATTAGATTTTTTATGTTTTGTCCCGGACTGACTAATTAATTAATTAATTGATAATTAATGAATAATTAATTCTTCTTACACTGCGTGGGGGAAATGTTCTGTTCGTCAAAAGCAATAATTTTTATTTTCAATTCTATTGCTAAGTACAGTAATTGCTCAGAAGTTAATTTGAGGACTGACGCTGAATGAAAATTTTATAAATTCAAGTTGCCGCCCCTAAATCTATAATTTTAAGATTGTTGCACATATCACTGTAATGGAATGGAAGCTTCTAATGTGTCCCCTAAGGGTTTACATTTTTCTTGTATCTCTTCCCTATTCCTTTACACACATCCCCACATACTTACTTGGTGGTGGGAGGGGGACCTACAGTTTAAGGTGGGTTCTGAACCACCAAGAACAACAGCTTTAAGTACTTAGAGAACCTTTCTGGAGAGGTACCGGTCCCACGATTCTCCGGAGATGAACAACTCCCTTGCTAGGCTAGTGTTCACTGCATGGGCCGCCGAGGCTCTTCCAGACTGCGAGGCGGGAATCGAACCCGCAAGCCGACGGAGGGGGTCCAAAGCCTACGCCTTAACCCCTACGACCATCGTCCCACCCACATATCACTGTAAAATTACCTTTATTGTAATTATAATTCAACTTAAAATTAATTAATTTATTTGAAATTATAATTAGAAATTTAATAATTATATTTCAATTCCTATGTCGAGAGTGCTTAAAAGTCTCGACTTCTTAAGGAAAAACAGGGCGGGGGGGGGGGGGGGGGATAAAAAAAAAAAGGTATAATTATTGTTTTCTTAAAAACAAGAACTAGTTTGAATTAATAAACAAACAAAAAATGTTTGAATTAAAACAAAGAAATTTTTTTAAAAATTGTATTTCTTTCTCCTACATCGAGAGTGCTTAAAAGCTTCGATCTAGTAGAAATAAAACTAATTATTTAAACCTTACTGCACTACAGAAAACTTGCATCTTGTCTAATACAGTAACAAAACAAGAACAAATATATCGCTTTAGAAATTCATTTTCTGGAATCTATCAACCGGCTTTTCAAATAGGGGGAAGAAAACTTACAGAATTTTGTCGAGATTTGACCCTTAGCTACATATTTATTCAGTGCGACGTTGTCGAGTTTACGACCACGACATCTCTTTAAAATTCTCAGAAACGGGTTACTGTTACTCTGAAATTCGTAAAAGGGGCCTTCCATAAACCACGTGGATTCTTTAGGGAAGGGGGGGTTGACGAAAGGCCACGTTGGTCACGTGAACGAACCTTGGCCACGTTGGTTCACTAATCAACTTACTAAAATAATAATAATTTCTCTTTAACTTGGTAATTAATGATCTTTTTATTTAAGTTCTGGACCCGATCCCTGGCTAGAATAACATTTTAAAAAATTTGTTGTTTAAAAAAATCAAATCAAAATTATATAGAGGTCTGCGCCGACGTCAGTTGGATCGGCGGCGGCGTTTAGGCTAAATTTGATCGGCGACTGGCGGCGCGCTGGCGTGACGCGGTTCTAAATTTTCGGCGGCGGCGTGGCGGCGCCTGTCGGCGCGTGTTTGTAAAATAGTTTTTTTTTCGTGTATTTTTGTTTGTTTATAAATAGGAGAAAGCTGAAGAAGAAAATTTATTTATAAAATTTAATAAATATTTAATATTTATTCATATAAAACTCTTAATAAAAGGAGCACTTAGAAGAAATCTTGCGCGATAAAATCGCTTAGGAATGCAATAGGAACTTCTATTTAATTTTTAAATGTATTTTTGATTTTTTGGGCTTTATGCCCTCTAAACCTTCAGCAAAGTTATTCTTTAATCTTTATACATTAGCCTAACTATCTGCAAAGAATTTCTGGAAATTCTTTAAAATTTATACTTTAGAGAAAGTCTACTAGACAAATTTTGTCACAAAGCCGGATATAATTAAATACATGCTTACAATACAATCTCTTTTCTCGGTTCTTCTCAACAAAATGAAAAATAAAGCAAAAAATAACGATTTGCAAAGTCAGCCAATGCGTTCCTGTCAAAACATAAACTGACAGCGAGTTCAGGTTCTAAGTCGAATCGAATTGAATTATCTATATGACATAAATCAGATATTTGATATAACCCTACTGAAAAAGCCTACATAGCCTACATGGGAACCTATGTGGGAACACATATGGGATCCTTTTTTGAAATCCTGCCTCAAATTACGATGTGAGATAGGATGGGAAATATTTTGTGGGTTTCCACATGGGTTCTTATGTGAATATTTTTATGAAAATCTATGAATTGTTCCTACATGAATCCCACATGGGATTACAACTTTTTTTAAATGAAATATATTTTGGAAGTTTTAGGTGCATAGTCGGCAACCTTAAAAACTCCCAAAAAATACTGTGCAGCCGTAGCTTTCATAGATAACTACTGCGCACTCCTTAAATATTAATTGCAAACCCATCCATGTAGGAACCTTCATAAAAACCCATGATAAGAACCGATATAGATTCCTATTCTATAATCTTAACTCAGATCGTAATTTGAGACAGGAATTCAAAAAAGGATCCCATATGGATTCCCACATAGGTTCCAATGTAGTTTACTATGTAGTTTACTATGTCCCTTGATTCTGATTCAATTTTTGCTCTTTCTAAACACTCACGGCAGTATACTTTTTCGAATTCTACTATTTTTCGTTTATTTTTTTCGGTATGAATCAAATTTCCAAAATAGTTCTGAGCAAAACTTTGTTTTGTATTTGTTTGGAGAAGATCAACGCTGAACTTCTCTATCGGGTTTTTGGAGGATTTTTGCTGCCATTATAGCTTTTTCATTTCGGTGAATCAATAATCTAATCGATAAAAAATATTACCGTCAGTACGACCTAGAGACCAGTAGACACTAAGAAGAAATCTGACATTGGCCATAAGTAGAGCTGTATCGATTGAGAAAGTCGATACTTGCGCAAATTACGTGCGCAACTATACATTACCATATGGTTTCAATTAGTTTGCCCATGCTCGAGCATTTTTGTGCAGCCAACTTCAGTCTTGAGTGGTCTTGACATACAGTCCGAGATCCCGCTGCGTTTTTTGGCAGGTGTTGAGCCAGCATGATAAAAGTTACTGAAGATGAAATCTTAGACATAGACGATGAAGGAACGGCCCTCCTGCCAGCGCCAAGTCCGGCAAAGGTGTGATAAAAATGGATTCTTAGCGATCAATTTTTTCGTTAAACACATGTCGTTAACCAGCGCCATGAAATCTACACCACATTGTAGAGGGCAATTAGTCATTTCGAAAAGTGTACGACTGCCACCCTCCACCCGGTCAAGCACACCCGGCACGAGGCACAGTGGGGAAAAAGTACATTTTTTGGTTCAAAATACGATTCCTGCTGAATCTGTGGACCGATTTAGATATTTTTTTTTTAGAAAAAAGCTGATAAAATTGCAGAGAGAATTGTCAAGGCCGATTTTTGAAAAAGATCTTCAGTTTTTTATAAATAAACAAATATATGGTAAAAAAATGACAATTTTTTTAAGTTTAGTCCTCTGGATTCTTAGAAATAGAGTAAAAAGTTTCGCAATCAACTCAATTTGATAGTGCAACATTACTAGAAGATTATCCAATAGCGAGCATTAAACAAAAAAATTGGTTAATAAACAAATAATTTGTTAAAAGTTCATTTTCGCGATTTTCATTATTTTCATATTATTTTTCCTCATCTTGTAAGTAATTCATCGCATAACATCACTATGATGCAAAAGTTTCGTATTTAAATAATAATTAACAATAATATAAACAAATTTCATAAAAAAATGTTCACTTTGGGTGTGTTTTGAAGAAAAACACCATTTCTTCGATCTGTACTTATAATTAGCTAACTCGAGGCAGTTTTAATACAAGAGACAACTGAACAATAATATTTATAATTGTTATAAACAAATTTTATAACAAATAAAAAAAGGCCGGGAAAAAGTATTTTTTATTATCAATTGAGTAAAAAATTCCTCACTTGCCTCAATTTGCCAGGGCAACGATACTAAAAGTTAATTCAATAATGAAACTTAAACAACAAAATTCTGAAGCATGTTCCTCTTTCATTGCCAAAATATGACTCCAGGCTTCCATTTTACGTCTTAAGCAAGTCCTGAGCTTCAGGATCTAGGAGAATTAATTTCTTTTTCCATTTTTGCCTCTGATTTACAATTTTTGGGTCGGTTGAAATCAGCAATTTCCGTCCAAGATCATTATTAGTAGCCTCTCTGCTGCATTTTCGAGTGTGAAACTCTCGTAGATGTCTGAAAATTTTGTTGTTCGCCTCTTGAGCTTCTTCCGTCAATTGACCAATGGGGAGGAAAGCAGATTCAATAATTTTGGCTCCATGTATGAGAATCTTGTGTGCTGTTACTGGCATGTAGTACCAATTATAAAAATAGACGTACATTTGCGCGTTTTCTTAGCAATAATTTCCGAACTTGTAAGTGTCAATTGCCTCCCCTGAAGCCATTGCTTGCAAAATTATGCCGAATCTACGGATTAACTCCCTGTCGACATTTGTGATTTCGGAAGTCAAATCAGGATCTCTGAAAAATCTTCTAGCAGTATTTCCTGTATAAGTAGTTCCCGAGCCATGTTTTACAACATCTATAATGAGCCCCATCTTGTCACGGAATTCTTGTTGGGCTCTCTGTTTTGCAGTATTTATTTTCGCTTTCTCTGCGTCAGTTTTTGCTTGCCACTTGCAGAATCCTAAACGATAGCTTATGTGCAGTATCAATTCCATCAAACGAATCCACGGGTGCAATGTAGAGAGTCCGTATCTGAAATTTTGTACCTTCTCTGTTTTATCTACAAGTTCATGTAAGTCGTTCATCTGCGATGGTTTCGTATCACAAATGTAACATGTGGCAGCAGAAGGAGTTCCAGAAAGAGCCTGACACACCTTTCCATCTACCATAGTCAACGCGAAATCATGAAGGACAGTTATGGTACAACGACTATTCGGTACTCTTATTTTTGTAGGTTTGAGTTTTCTGATTTTGTCTTCCATCAACTCTACTTCTGTCGTGGTTCGTTCCTTAGTTTCTGGTGCATGTTCAAACATGATCAGCCTACCTAATCTTGTAGATCCAGGATTTTCGATTTTCAAAATTGTCAAGGGCTTTGCACATTCCAAACAATTCTTATCATGCTTATGGGAACAAGTTTGAATTATTCGTAATGGCACCGTTGACATCATAAAGATTCCTGCATCTGATTTTTCTGCTCCACGGAACTTTTGATTATATTCGCTCTGGTCAGATGAGCCATCACAACCAGATTTATATTGACACTTCATCACGACATTTTTCCCTTCAACTATATCTGGTGGCAAAATATTTGGAATTTCCAACATACGCTTCACTGCATGATCGCACAAATCTTGCAATTCAATCCTCACCCCACACTCTGTAACTGTTATATTTTTTTCGGGAGGAAGACACTCTCTCTTGGCTTCCTCAAGACTTTTATAAAGAGGAAAAATGTCAGCATTTTGTGCTTTAGCTTGTAGTCTAATAGTTTCATATTGATGTTTCGTCAATTTTGTGTCTTCAGCCAGAGAAATAGCTTCTTCTAAAGTAAATGGCTCCATTTGTCCTTGAAATTCTTCATGTTCTCCATGTTCTTTATCTTCAACTCTTGATATCATACTTCTTATCTCCTTAGCCAAGTTCCTCTTCCCAGAAGAGCACACATTATTCAAAAAAGCATTTTCAATTTCTATTTGAGAATATGAGTCAACAAGAGAGTGTGTTCCTTCTTTTAGTCGATTTGGAACTGGTTTGAAAATCTTCTGAAGATCTTCTGCCTACTTTTGTGGGATCCAATGATATGATGGAATCAGATGATAACCATGCACTGTTCAGTTTAGAAAATTTATCTGCATTATAGAACGCACTCTTCCATCTTTTTTCAAAAGACGGAATGAAGTGCCGGAAGAAGATTTCTCGTGTCAAATTGACTTGCTCATTATCTATCAAGTTAGCAGTGCGAAGGTAATCTAACAGAATTCTTACGTCTTTACTAGTACTTGCGATTAACAGATCACTTAGAATCTTATTCGGCACTCTAATAGAATTCATTTCTAAATTATATGTATACTCTCTAAATTTGAATTAGTAGAAAACTACTAATTGGTAGTAGTTTTCTACTAATTCAAATAGTGCCGATTCGTTTACTGGCAATTAGTAAAAATCTACTAATTCAATGAGTAAGAATAACTGACTAAATGAATTAGTAACTGTATCTACTAAAGAAATTGGTAATGTTACTACTAAATGAATTGGTAAAGTTTTAACATAAAATGTGTTTTTTCACTGTATACGATGGAAATTGCACATGTAACACCTACTTTTCGATAAAACGTAAATGTTTTCATACACTAATCGTTTTAAACTATGAAAAGCAATAATAAAATGCAAGGAGCAGACAAGTAAATTCTTCACGTTACAATCTTTCACATTTAAATTTCTCAATCACATACTGTGTTTATCTACAACTTCAATTTTTCCAAATAAGTTTCGCCTTTTTATTTTAACACTTCTAATCTGTGGCACTCTATGAAAACTTAAATTGAGGTTTTTATTCTCTTTGGAGTCACGTACAACCACTGAAGCAAAAAACCTCCGAAACTTGTGGATTTTCGATACTGATGTGCAAATTCCATTATTGAAGCAAATAATTATCAGCTCGGAAGTATGTTGCTCATCAGAGCTACTTATTACAGCACTTATTTATTCAGTTGGACGACCATTACACTTAAACGCTATGTTTTTGCTGTGTTTCGTGTTGCTTTACGTGTATTTAGTATGTCATCCATGGCTGTCCACGGCCATATTGGTCAGTTCGCGTAGAGGCCGACAGTGTCGCATAGCATTTTTAAATCCCCAATAGCAATTCATTGCTACCAGTTGCTACTCATTGAATTTGTAAGTTGGTACTACTAAGCAGATTAGTAGAATACCCTTACTAATTCATTTAGTAACCTAAATCTTACCATTTCATTTAGTAGAAAGTGATAAAATTACTAATTTAACAGTCAGATGCAATGCTACTAATTGAATTAGTAAAATTTCTACTAATTCGGATTTAGAGAGTACATACACAAAAAGAATGAAAAATACTGGAAACTAAATGGCTAAGAACATATGAGAATGAAAAATAATCAGATAAACAAAAGCATGCGTTATTTTCTTTGCCTAACTTCAGATCAATGAGACTCTCATTTGTTACGCCACAAAACTAACAAATGAAGATCAGCAACCATTAAACTTTAACGCAATTTCAATTAGTAGGACCTATGCAATAGTATTAAATGATATCAGTTCACGATTGTTAAAAGATAAACAAGAATAATCATGAATATTTAGTACAGGGAGATGAAATAATGTCTGGGTGAAGCCGCATACCATTATTATTATTATTATTATTATACCATTAAGCTATTTCCCTTTCGGGGTAGGCGTGACTTGCTCGGTTGGAGAATAGTAGTGTGTATATGGGTGTATAGGTATAGAGTAGATAGGTATAAGTTGAATAGGTATATAGGTGTAATGTATGTAGGTATATAGGTATAAGGTATATATAGGTATATAGGTGTTAGGTATAAATATTTTAGATTGATCTGGAATTCTCGTGTTATTTATTTAAAGGACACATTTATTCCGCAATACTGCTTCGACCCAGGTTGCTGGTCAATCTCTCTAGCGATCACCCCAAGTGAAGAGCCTCACAAAATTGTTATGTGTGGTTCCCCACTTGAGCCGATTAGTATCCAAGGTCATTGTTTCAGGCGTCATTCATTCTATTGTCACTCTGTTTACAAACTATTTGTCGCCACACTTTTATGTCCTGGCATACTACTCTAGCTTCCTTCACGTCCATGCATTTTTTCATGCAAGCTCTTGTGTTTCTATGGCTTCTTATGTCTCTACGGATCAATGTCTCATTTACGGATTCTAACCATTCTTTCGGCGGTCTACCTCTGGGCATTCTACCATTTATTTTACCTTTATACACTTGTTTGGTCAGTCGTTCATCTTTCATTCTTTCAGGATGTCCGAACCATCTCAACTGATTTCTTCCCCATATGTCAACTAGTGTCTCTCCTGTACCACATTCTTTGAGGATAGTCTCATTTCCGACTTTGTCCATCAGTGTTTTCCCGCATATTATGCGCAGAGGTTTCATGCCGATCGCGTATGGCCATTTAAGCTTTTTTTGATATGTTTTTATAATGTATGTGATTTAGCTTATCAACTCTCGGAGAAAAACTTTCATCAGACTCATGAGTGTCCCGACTTTCATTTGTTATGAGATGAATTAATCACAAGATAAGAAAGAATAATATAAAAATGTGAGAAAATCAACTTCTGACAAATAATGTGTCTATTAACAAATTTTTTTGTTTAATTTTCACTATTGAATTAACCTTTAGTATCGTTGTACTCGAAAATTAAGGCAATTGAGGAATTTTTTACTCAATTGATAATGAAAAAATAATTTTTTCCGGCCTTTTTTTATTTGTTATAAAATTTGTTTATAAAAATTATAAATATTATTGTTCAGTTGTCTCTTGTATTAAAACTGCCTCGAGTTAGCTAATTATAAGTACAGACCGAAAAAACGGTGTTTTTATTCAAAACACACCCAAAGTGCACATTTTTTAATGAAATTTGTTTATATTATTGTTAATTATTATTTAAATACGAAATTTTTCCATGAAAGTGATGTTATGCGATGAATTACTTACAAGATGAGGAAAAATAATATAAAAATAATGAAAATCGCGAAAATGAACTTTTAACAAATTATTTGTTTATTAACAAATTTTGTTGTTTATTGCTCGCTATTGGATAATTTTCTAGTGATGTTGCACTATCAAATTGAGTTGATTGCGAAACTTTTTACTCTATTTCTAAGAAGCCAGAGGACTAAACTAAAAAAATTGTCATTTTTTACCATATATTTGTTTATTTATCTCTCTAAATCGGTCCACAGATTCAGCAGGAATCGTATTTTGAACCAAAAAATGTACTTTTTCCCCACTGTGCGGGGGCCTAAAGGGGGTAATTATAGTTAACTAAAAAGTATATGTCGACCAACACGATAAAAAAAGCGTAAATGAAAGCTCTAAGCCCTCTGTATAGGAAAAACTTGTTCTGCCAGGGCTCAAGTGGACCGAAATAGGCGGCACGGGCATTTCTTTGCGAAATTTATTTGCCTCGGCTGCAATATTTTAGAAGGAACGGTAAGTCTTCATCTTCGTTGGGGGTTTGGGCTGTTGCGTGGGTGCGGTGCGGTGGGGAAGGTTTCTGAGGGTTTCGGTTTACGACTTTACGGTGTTTACTTACGCTATTTAGTTACGGTGTTTAATCTAGTCTTGTCTAGTTCGCTGCCCACTTCGCGTAAAAGTGAAAATGAAGTGTTATATTTGCGAGAAAGGTGACGGAAAGTTAGTGAAATTCAGTGATGAATCCTTTCAGAAATGTCTTAATGTAATCTCTTTTCGAAAATTCGAATTTTATTCGAATCTCTATTCACCTTCATGCAGTTTTTTCCAAAAACCCACAACTTTCTAGCATAAGTGAAAGAGAATATTATTATAGAATAAAATATTCTTTGAATAATTATGTCTGCCAACTTGAATACCTTACTGTAATTTAAAAGTGGACCAAATATGAATTATTTCTGTAAAATGCAATTTATTATTAACTCGTTAATGGAAAGATGAAATTAAGTGGCGAAATTTGGAAACAATCACGATCTTCCAAGAGTGAATTGTTGTAAGCAATGACAAATTGTTAAAACAATTATTTGGACCTCGTAACTATGAAAATAAAGTAATTACTCATTTATTTGAAGCTATTTTCATTATGACTGTCTAGAACTACTTCACCAGAAAATTATTATAAACAATAATAATTCGTTGAAATAGTTCATTTTCCTCAATTTCAGTAATGGTTACCACACTTTAAGTGAAAAGTATAAAAGAAGTGGAACATCCCAGTGGGCGAAAAAATTAAGGATCTCCTAGAGACGTCTTCGGGACATTCCTAAGACGTCTTTTAGAACAGCGTTTCCCAAACTTTTGTCACACTTTCTGGGGAGCGGTAGGGTCGCCACCCTCAAATTTTTTCACAATACTCGAACCCAAGAGAGACACTGGACGCCTGTCACTCTGACCCGGATGCTTGCTTAGCGCGACCTTCCCATTGTTAGAGAATTAGAGCCGGTTAAGGAAAATGAAAATTTGGTAAAATAATAATAAATTGAACTTTAATAGGATGCGTTAGATTTGTTAGATAATGACAAAGACGTTAAAAAAAGATAGAAGAAAATCGGATAATAACTTCAAGAGTTATCGCACTTTTGTTACACTGAGAGGTTCCATTTATATATTCACATGACTTGTAAATGTTTCCTTCATTAGTGCAGATATCAACCGATTTTCAAGAACTTTTTTTTCATATTTTTAGAATTATGTCACGGATTTCATTCAGCTAATTAAAATTTAATTGAGCCGTGTCTTTATAATTTCAGTTATTGTAACTGGACATTATCTCATAACAATGAAAGGGTTTTTCGTGGCAGGTATACGAAAGCAGCCGTCTGCTCGCAGCGGGGAGCCTGCCTCGGAGCCTGCCGAGCTACCGGGCCCGGGGTGGCATCCCCCTACCCGGCGGTAGGGTATCTACCTGCTTTAGTAGTTTGGGAAACGCTGTTTTAGAACAGTGGTCGGCAAACTTTTTGCTCACTTTTCAGGTATGGTCAGGCCCGTCCCGGCTTAATTTTTTCTACTACTTTTCGTTCTATTCACGGACCTAAGTGTGGGTGAGCTTTCTCCAGCAAGGGTCTTTTGTCCACAGGCAGGTCAAAGTAAAGAAATTTAAGAACTTTTAATTTTTCAACTAGAGATTTGAAAATAGCATAATCAGCATCTACGAATTTTTCCGATTCCAATGATATATTACTTGCCTAAGAAAGTTGCAAATTTGAAGGAGTTTAATATCAAAAAACTTTAGCTTAATATTCAATTTTATACCAAATACTTCTTAAATTTTCAACCTTTACAGACAAATTACATATCGTTGAAATCGGAAAAATTCGCAGATTCCAAAAATATCACTTTCAAATCGCTAATTACAAATTTAACGATTTTTAAATTTTGTCCATTTGTTCTACTTTCCAACAAAGGACCCTGAGGAAAGGGTCGGTCTGCCCAAGCTCACAGGTACCTGCCCAGAAAGTAGGTCGTTGGGCAGCCCGGGCAGGGTAGCCTGCCCTGGGCAAGAGCGTGCCGACCACTGTTTTAGAACATGTCTTTTGGACATCCTAGGCATGCTCTTAAGACGTCTAATGTCAGTACTGAAGATGACCTGAGAACGTCCTAGGTCTTTAAGAGGTCTTTAGGACATCTTTAGAACACTGGACGTCTAAGAGACGTTGATTGGAGTGACATTGGACGTTCTCGGGATGTTCATGATTTTGTGCCCACTGGGATATGAGAAAAAACCGCAACTAACTAGCATCATTCAAAGAGAATATTATTAGAAAGAATAATGAATTCTTGTGACAATTTCATTTGTAAAGTAGGATTAATAATAGCCTTATTGTAATTCGAAAGTGGACTGACAATAAATTATTTCTGTCAAACTGAATAAATGTTCGCCTTGATCTTAAATAAAAATTAGTCAAAGTAGGCTCTGAGTCCCTACAATAGTTAATTAATTGAAAGGATTTAAAATGAATTGAAATAATTAATTTTAATTTTTTAAAAATAGCTCATTCCGAAGACAAAAATGTCAAGTTTTTAGGCCCTGAGTGCCTACAAGGAAGGGTTTCGTGGACTATTGAGACGTTAATTTAAGTCTTAACAGAATCTAAAAACAAAATATGTTCAAATTTTGTAAAAAAATTGTTTTGGAAAAACAATTTCATACAAAGAAATGTCAATGAAAAAATTTGTTTGAAAGAAATTACGTAAAAAAAATTTTTTGGCGAAAAATGAAAAAAAAAATTTGTTTGAAAAAATATGTTGTTGGAAGAAATGTTTAAAAACAAAAATTTCCGAACAAATGTTTTGAAACATAAATTTTTTAAGTGTAAAAATGCTTAACGAGCTTTTTTGTGTAAGCTCGAAGTCAATCTCTGACTTCGAGCGCTTTTTTGAGAAGAAAATTAGAAACACAATATTCACAAGTCAATCTGTGCAAAAATTTATTTTTGAAACAAAAAGGCTAAGAAACATTGTGAATCCAAAAATCAGTTATTTTTAAAAAACACATTCAAAAAGTTCAGTATATGCAAAAAGAATTGCACAGAAAGGCCTCAAAATATGTTTCCAAACAACTTTGTAATCGGCTCATTAGAGACAAGTATATAACAAGAGGAAAAAAGAGGGAGAGAATTAGGAAAAAGACAACCAAGCCATCCTCACTCTCTTATCCTTTCTCTTTCTCCGTCTTTTTTATACTACTTTTGGGACCAACATGTTTCGAGATCACTTTAGATCTCCTCATCAGGGTATTATTTTATCGGATACTACGAACACATATTTCTAACTTAGGCTTAATATTAGTAATGTATGTACATATGAGACTGCATTTTCTTATCGTACTGTTATTTACCTTATTTTTTATTTTTTATTTTTGGATGAATTTTTCACTTTTAATTTTCGGTATAAGTGTCAATTCTTAATATTTCGGAAATCTTTTATGCACTTTAATACTTGTATTAATTGCCAATGAACAGAACATTAAAATACAAAAATTTCAAAAGTTTCTTATAAAAATTCTATAAAACTATCAAAGGCTTTGTTATGCCTTGAAAGGTCTCTTTTTAAGTTGATTGCATTATTGCCCTCTCTCTTTATGTATAACATTTCCATGAATTCCCTTTTTCTTTGGTTCCTTTCATTATATAGTATTCTTACACCATCCCAATCGAACTCATGGCCATGTATGAGTCTATGTTTTGACAACACACTATGATATTTCTGATTCCTATGAAAATTATTTAGATGTTCATCTCTCCTTATTCTTAGTGGTCTCCTTGTTTGGCCTATATATACTGCCTTGAAACTCCTACATTTTATTTTATAAACTACATTTTGTTTTTCTAGTTTGTCACGTACATCTTTTCCCAATTTAACGGTTCTGTTACTTTTGAATGGAATTCTATATATTGTATGTAATCCCATTTTTCCTAGTAAAGATCTCAAGGATTTTGAAATTTTATCAAAATAAGGTAAAACGACCGTGTAATATCTATCAAATTCTCTTGTCTCAGTTTTAATTAAAACGTTCTCTTTCTGATTAATCAGATGAATTCTGTTATTTATATGTTTTTCAATGAACAAGGGTGGATAATGGTTCAAAAAAAGGATCTGTTTGCATAAATCAATTTTTTTTATGGAAACTTTGATGTGATAATTTTATAGCCCTATCAACCATATTTTTAATAATCGCAATTTTCATTTGTACTGGGTGATTTGACAAGAAGCTCAAAGTTCGTCCTGAAAATTATGGTTTTCTGTACCAATCCGTTATAATTCTACCATCCTCTGTTTTAATCAGAATTAAATCTAAAAAATTCAACTTATTTTCTTTTTCTAATTCTAAAGTGAATTGTAATCGAGGATGTATACTATTGAAGGCATCTAAAAGTATATTGATTTTACTTGCATCTACACACAGAACAGAATCATCAATATATCTCGCATAAAAAAGGCATTGAAATCCTACTTTTTCTAATTTGTCGTTAACTAAATTTTCCATTTTTTTTAAAACTGTATTTTCTAAATCTTCCATGACTATTTCTGCCAAAATAGGTGAGAGAACAGATCCTATTGGTGTTCCAAATTTTTGTTTATAAAATTTGCCATCAAATTGAAAATAAATCGAATGAAAAACAAAATCGATTGCTTCAATGAACTTTTTAAATAGAATTTTAGTGTGTATCTTCATGTATTCCCATATTTTTTCAATCGATTCTTTAACTTTATCTAAAGGAATGTTCGGGAACATAGCAATCACATCAAAAGAAGCTAGGATGTAATCATGAGGAATTGTAACTCCTTCAATGAGTTCAAGAAATGCTGTACTATTTTTTACTGTGTTATTTGAAATTGTAATTGATTTTTTAATGATGATCCTGAGTAATTCTTCTAATTTTCTTGTCGGAGAACCTATTGTTGATATTACCGGCCTTAATGGATAATCAACTTTGTGTGCTTTAATCAGACCATAAGATAAGGAGAGAACTGAATTTACAGTATCTATGTCACTTTTAGTTATGTTCCCAAGATATCCATTCAATCTAAATTTATTTAAAATCTTAAAAGTAGCATTTTGTAATTTTTTGAGAGGGTTATTTTCAATTATTTCAAAACTATCTGTGTCCTCAAGAATTGTCATCATTTTTTTGTTATAATCGTTTTTCAAAATTGTTATTGTAATATATTACCTTTATCTGCACATGTTATCAGGAGATCAGGATTTTTCTTTAAAAATTCATTCGTTAATTTATAGCCTTCATTTAATTCTTTGTCCATAATTGAAATTAAATTGTTATTTCCAATAAAATCTTTAGATAATCCTGATAGTTTAGATCTGAATTCTTGCAATTTACTACTTGGAATTTTGTGAATATTTATCTCTACATCCTTTACAACTTCTAATAGTTGAACGAACTCTTTTTCCCCAAATTTGTTACTGAAACCTTCTCCTAATCTCAAAATGTTGGTCACTTGGAAAGGTATATTAATTTTCGAAAGATTCAGAAACCATGGGTCCGATTTTTCACGTGAAAGCGCATTGTGAATATTGATATTTAATTTTTGAATATAACCTTGATTTTGAATTAAATTCATAAACTTTCTGTCTAGTTTTTTATTATTTCGAGTAATTCTCTGGTTTAATTCATTGTCTTTAATAATACACTCTTGAATGACATAGGGGGGTACCTGCTCATTTAATTTGTCAAGAGTAAATTTAATTTTTCCATTTAAATAATTTATTCTTGTGTGGCAGTCACTAATGACCAAATTTAAAATTGATCTTTGGAATTTATTTGTGGTTTCTTGAAATTTTTTTCTAGTTTTGATATTCGTGAATTTAAAATCTAATCTGTTTTGTAAATCAAACATTTTTTTTGGGAGAACTCCATGATTTTTGCATTTTATGAGAAAGGTTTTCTGGCATTCAATTTGATTGAGTTTTCTACTTAACGCGTAGAAAGATTTGATCTTTTTAACAGGACTGTCATTAATATTAATGCCTAAGCCCCACAATCTGACAATTTCCGCGAAATTCATGATCATATGTTCAGATCTCTTAAGAAACTTCAGTTTCACACTAAGTACAAAACAATAAAGGAGAAAAAAAGAGACTTCTCCTTCTGCTGTGATGTTCTATATTCCATCGTGAAAAGGGAAAAATTTAATCCGTTAGAAATCTTGTATGAAAACCATCAGAACAACACCAATTTAGATAGTCACAATCACCACAAAAACGTCAATAGATGATAAACAGATAAAAATAAAAAATAAATTTTTTATATATATTAATAAAAATAAAATTGAAACAAAATTGTTGATTATAAATTAATTTAAGTTTCAAAATTCAAATTCGTCGAAATAAGTGAATTTTTGTTTAAAAATTCAGAAAGGTTTATTCAAAATTTATTTATTCTTTCATCTATTGCAATTTCAAAGTTTTGTTTAAAAATTCAGAAAGGTTTATTCAAATTTATTTATTCTTTCATCTATTGCAATTGCAAAGTTATAATTTAACTTCACTTCACAATCTAATAGAATTCATGGTAATTATTTATTTTGCACACACTTCTTAAAAAATTTTTGTTATTTTGATTCATCAAGATTTCGTCCAGAACGACTAAACCGTACGGGGTCACCGTGAGTACTGAAATCATTTTAGAAAAGGAAAAAATATAGACGAATGAAAATTCACTTTGAAATTGACAGATTTTGGTTTGTACGCATTTTCCCATGAGCTCAAGTACAGTGTAGATTGTAGTGTTAGTGTAACCTTTTTTTTCCCCTTTCCTCCCTTTTCCTTCTAAATGTACACTCCTTCCTAGACAAGAAACAGTCAATAGTCGTAAAAAACACATGTTGGAGGAATTCTTCAGAAACTGGACGTTAAAATATTTTCCCCATTTTTGAAAAAGCAATTATCACAGTGCCATAGTAATCAATAAATCAATTTGTTTAAGTGTTTTCATCTCTAAGTTGCGTTTGCAATTTATTTTAATTTTAATTTTTGTTTTTTAAATTAAATTTTTTTTACAAAATTTCCGCTGAATATTCTAAATTTATTAATAAAAGATTTAAAATTTCAGAAATATGAAGGATAATTTATACAACACCAAAAATTTGTTTTTTATTACACTCGGTGAAACTCACTGAAGAATTGGGGCATAGACAAATTTTTTTAATTTCAATTTTTTTAAATAAAATTTAAAATGTATCATTGATTTTATTTTTATTTCTTAAAAAAAAAACCATAAAATAAAATTTCTGATTAATTATGATCTTCTTTGTAACAATTACTTAAAATTAAAAATTCTAATGAAAAACTTGCATTATAAATGGAGAGTTATTCAAAAAGTTATATTCTATAAGAAACAATAAAATTTTGAATTTTCTTAATTTTAATAGCATAATATCGATGCATTTTTGTAAAAACCAGTATAAGTATTCAAAGAAACTTGTTAAAGTATTCTAATGAATCTTCCTTAGACAACCATTATTGCAGGTGTTAAGGGTGTCATGCTTTCATTAATTGAAAGTCTTTGATTTATATGAATAAGTAATACATGAACATCCCTCTGGCAACCTTACTTTTGGTAAGTACCAGGATGTCATAATATCACTTTTTATTTTTAATTGTTTTTAATCCTAAGGAATTAAATTTTCATTAAACTTTTGCAAGTGCACAAAATTACACAACAGAAGCTTGTTAGATGAAAAAATATCCCCTTATAAATTAAATTTTATTTTATAATAATCGGAATCGGAAAGGACAAAGGTGATAGGAAAAAACGATCACTGTGCCTGGATCAAAAATTTGAGAGTTGACAAAGAAACCGATTCTCTGAGGACAGCAATTAAATCCGAACTCAAAAGAAACAATATCTACACTCTAAAAACAGACTATTGACTGTCAAACGATTCCTTTCACCATTAAAGGATTTTCCATTCAAAATTGGCATGAGAGGAAATACTTTCACAGTTAAAGGATTGTCGTTTCAAATGCTATCCTTTAAGTGTGAAATGATTTCCTTTGATCTTGAAATGAAATCTATTGTCGGACAAAAGAAAGAATAATTTGAACGTTAAAAGAAAATTTATTGCATGATATTACGTGCAACAAATGTACAAAAGCCGAACTTTGGTGAATGTAAATATAAAATCGATATAAAATCGACGCTTTACAAAATCATTTCATAAAGAACGTCTTACGAACTTTCGATTGTCAAAAGCAATAAAAAAAATCTGCCGTCATTTTGCGTACTACTAATAACCGTATATAGAATTTTCAAATCTTCAAAAAAAGTGGTCTCAAAAATTTTCAAAATATGCTCACTTTTTGGATTTTCATACAAAATAGCTGGTTAACGAACTCGTTCTCTATTTTTCGGCCATAAAAAAGTGTGCCAAAGCTCAATCAAATCTGATCATTTTTTCGAAAGTTACCGTGGCTACAGACAGACAGACTACAGACTACAGACAGACAGACACCTTGGTAAAAATTGTTTTTTCTAGCTCAGGGGGTCTCAAAACGTGGAGATTTGATGAAAACCGACTATGTCAAATTTTACATAAAACCAATACCTTCTCATTAGAATGAGAATGTAAAAATGTATACTTCGATTGTCAAAAGCGTAAAAATCAATGAAAAGTGAGGTTATGCGGATCAAAAATTGTTCTTTCAGTACACGTACCTTCCAAAGTTCTTGCGTCACAATCTGGGATTCCTAATTTTTTGAAGTAATCCATTTTCGACATCATTTCGCTCGTTTTTCCACTCACTTCATCATTTAATAAATAAATCGTGCAGTGAAAAAATTCACTCATGCGGAGGCACACTTTCTCCGCTAGCCAACAAATGAAATCCTTTAATAGTTAAAGGAATTCTTTTCAATGTCAAAAGAAATCATTTATCAGTAAAACTACTTTCGTTTTGCATTTAACGGATAAGTCTTTGAACAGTGAAACGATTCTATTGACGGACAAAAGAAATCTGCTTAATTTCAAAGGACGCATTCTGAAAGGAACGTAATTTCAATGTTAATAGACTTTTTCTTAGAGTGTAGGTCTATGGCTTAATGTCTCTGTTGTTAAATTTTTAAGAAGAAAATTAGAAACACAATATTCACAAGTCAATCTGTGCAAAAATTTATTTTTGAAACAAAAAGGCTAAGAAACATTGTGAATCCAAAAATCAGTTATTTTTAAAAAACACATTCAAAAAGTTCAGTATATGCAAAAAGAATTGCACAGAAAGGCCTCAAAATATGTTTCCAAACAACTTTGTAATCGGCTCATTAGAGACAAGTATATAACAAGAGGAAAAAAGAGGAAGAGAATTAGGAAAGAGACAACCAAGCCATCCTCACCAGAGGCTCCAGAACGTGGGATTTTTCGGCCCCCACCACGTTCCCCCATCACTTCGCGATTCAGTTTCGTGGGATATTAGGAGGTTTGGGTTGATTTTTGTTTTCAAGAATGACACCTGAAGGAAAGACTTCAAATGCATGTAATGAAGTCTCGAAATATTTTTTTTATTATGACTTTCAGGAACGTATATGGGATTTTAAGATTAGATTAATAATATTTATCACTTTCAAGTGATTTCATTTTTTATTATTTATGTTTTATTTTTAAATCGATTTCAAATATTGCAAAGTTCAAATGATAATAAATAATTATCATTTTTAATTCAATGTATAGAATTAATGAAAATAAAATTGATACAATTTTAAATTATAAAATTAAATTAATTTTAAAAATTAAATTAAAATCGAATTAAATTAATTGTAAAATTTTATAAAATTAAATTAAAATTGAATGAATGAATAAATTACATTAATTATATTATAATTGAATTGAATTAATTATAAAATTTTAAATTTCATAAAATTGTTAATTTATTGAATTAATCAACTTTTTTAATGTATACTCACCTCTGATAATTACCTTTCTTTTCATGCTATTTTAGGCTATAATGACAATTTTGGGGATTTCAAGAGAAAAAGCCAAAAAATTATTAACTTGTCCTCATATGCTTTCTTAACATATAAAAACTTTATGAAACCTTCAATGTCTAAAAATATTTATCTGAAGATTCCAAAATTAATTTTTCACAATTTTATTTTTATTGTGAAATAATTGTAATTGGAAATTAATTGCGAACAATTGTAAAATAAATTTAACAAAATTTATTTAATAAAGAAATATCTCATGATTTTTTAAGGACAAACAATTTTAAAGGTCTCTTTGCAGTATTTTAATAACTAATGACCATATTTTCTGAATATTTTTCTTTGATTCTGCCCTGATAGGGTCAAACATGGTACAAAAAAACTGTCGTGAAATTTCAAATAAAAACTGTACTCTGTATAAATTAATTTTGAAAAGGAAAAATATTGATATCTTTTATAAGTATTCCCAAATTTTATTTGAATATGATACACAGTGATTTTTATTTTAAAAATTCTTGTAAATAATTGGTCATTTTTTAAATTTTATGATTTTTTTGTATCATGTTTGACCTTAGGGAATAGATTTTAGGAATGAAATTATAAAAATATCTCAGTGTTTGGTTCATAATAATATTTTTTGTTGAAATTTTTATTTGACATATCTGAAATATTGAAAAATTTTGTGAAATTTTGTCAAGAATCCTATATGAAAATTATATTTATAGAAATTAAAATAAGCAAAAAACACGCAGTTAAGTAATGAAAAGTCATTTGAAATTTTTTATTTTGTATACAAAAATATTTTTCGCCTTAAATTATAATTTTGTTGAAATTTTTCTTTCTTCTTCATTAAAAAATTTAGTGATTTGAAAATTTATTTATTTGGTTGAAATTTAATTGTTTGAAAGATGATTTCAACTCTTTTTATTGAAAATTTGAATGTTTCATTGAAATAGCATTTATTACATTTTTCGTTGAAAAATTTTTCATTAAATTCAACCGTTTTTTATTTAAAATACATTTTTCCATTGAAATAGCAATTATTACATTTTTCGTTGAAAATTCAGCTTTTTTGGATGAAAATTCAACTGTTTAGTTAAAACTCATATTTTTTGTTGGAATATTGATTGACAATCAGAAATATTCAAAAATCTTCTTAAGACTCTGAGGAAAATTATATTTATACCTACAACCTTAAATATAAAAAATCCTAAATAATGAATAGTTATTCGAAATTTTTATTTTCCATTTGAAATATTTCGAAATTTTTGTCAAGAATCCTATATGAAAATTATATTTATATAAACTTAAAATAAGCAAAAAAAATTTTTTAAATAAATAGTTATTTGAAATTTTTTATTTGTATTAAAAATTATTTTTTGCCTTATATTATAATTTGATTTGAATTATTCTTTTTTCTTAACTTTTTTAATCAAAAATTAGAATTTTTCTCATTGAAATAGTAATTATTATATTTTTTGTTGTAAATTCAGATTTTTTGGTTGAAAACTAATTTTGTTGTTGTTGAAAATTCAACTGTTTAGATAAAACTTATATTTTTGTTGGAATTTTGATTGACATGCAGAAATATTATTAAATCTTTGAAAATTTTCTTTAGAATCTTAGGAAAATTATATTTATACCTATATCCTTAAAAATAAGGAATCTCAAGAATGAATAGTTATTTAACATTTTTATCTTGTATCAAAAATCATTTTTTGCCTCAAATTATAATTTGGTTTTAATTCTTTTTTTGACTAAAAATCGTTTTTACTTGAAAGTCTATTTATTTTGTTGTTTTTATTGAAATAGCAATTATCACATGTTTTGTTGAAAACTAACCTTCTTGCCTGAAAATTAAACTATTCGGTTGAAAATTTTTTTTTTGTTCCAATTTTAATTTAAAATATCTGAAAAATCTTAGAAAATATTTCGAACTTTTTTTTAAGAATCTTAGAAAACTTATATTTATTTTTACAATTTTATTTTAATTGTAAAATAATTTGAATTGAAAATTAATTGTAAATAAATGTAAAATAAATTCAACGAAATTTATTTTATAAAGATGTATCCCATGATTTTAAAAAGACAAAACAATTTTGAAGGTAATTCTTTGTAGTATTTTACTAACCGATAAAGATATTTATGTAATTTCATTCCTGAAATATATTCTCTAAGGTGAAACATGTTACAAAAATGTCGTAAAATTCAAAGAATGATCAATTATTTACCAGAATTTTAAAAATAAAAATCAATGTGTATCATATTTAAATAAAATTTAGGAATATTTATAAAAAGTATTAAAATTTTTCATTTTTAAAATAAATGTATACAGAGTGCAGTTTTTATTAAAAATTTTACGATGGTTTTTGTACCATATTTGACTCTAGGGCAGAATCAAGGCAAAATATTCTAAAAATATGTTCATTAGTTATTAAAATACTACAAAGAATTACCTTCAAAATTGTTTTGTCTTTTAAAAATCATGGTGTATTTCTTTAAAAAATCAATTTCGTTGAATTTATTTTACAATCAATTACAATTAATTTTTATTGAAATTATTTTACAATTAAAATAAAGTTGTAAAAATAAAAATGAATATAAGTTTTCTAAGATTCTTAAAAAAAATTTCGAAATATTTTCTAAGATTTCAGATATTTCAAATTAAAATTTGAATAAAAAAAAAACATTTTCAACCGAATAGTTCAATTTTCAGGCAAAAAAGTTCATTTCCAACGAAACATGTGATAATCGCTATATCAATAAAAAAAATTATTTTTAATGAAAGCCCGTTGAATTTAACTTGAAAAAAAATGAATTTTCAACAAAATAAATAAACTTTCAAGTAAAAACGATTTTTAGTCAAGAAAGAATAAAAACCAAATCATAATTTAAGGCAAAAAATAATTTTTGATACAAAATAAAAATGTTAAATAACTATTCATTCTTTAGGTTATTTATTTTTAAGGTTATAGGTATAAATGTAATTTTCCTAAGATTCTTAAGAAAATTTTCGAAGATTTTTTGAATATTTCTGAATGTCAATCAAAATTCCAACAAAAAATATAAGTTTTAACTAAACAGTTGAATTTTCAACAAAAAATGAATTTTCAACCAAAAAAGCTGAATTTACATAGAAAAATGTAATAATCACTATTTCAATGAGAAAAAAATCTAATTTTTAGTTAAAAACAGTTAAGAAAGAAGAATAATTTAAACAAAATTATAATTTAAGGCAAAAAATAATTTTTAATACAAATACAAAATTTCAAATAACTATTTATTTAAAAAATTTTTTTTGCTCATTTTAAGGTTATATAAATATAATTTTCATATAGGATTCTTGACAAAAATTTTGAAATATTTTCTAACATTTCAAATATTTCAAATTAAAACTTGAAAAAAAAATTTCAACGAAATAGTTTTATTTTCAGGCAAAAAAGGGTAATTCTCAACGAAAAATGTGATAATTGGTATGTCAACAAAAAATTATTTCAAATGAAAAACGGTTGAATTTAACTTAAAAAAATTAATTTTCAAGAAACTAATAAGCTTTCAAGTAAAAACGATTTTTAGTCAAGAAAAAAGGAAAATTACAACCAACTTATAATTACACGCAAAAGATAATTTTTAATGGAAAATAAAAATTTCGAATAACTATTCATTATTTAAGTTATTTATATCTAAGGTTATCGGTATAAATATAATTTTCCTAAGAGTCTTAAGAAAATTTTCGAAGATTTTTGAATATTTCTGATTGTCAATCAATATTCCAACAAAAAATGTGAGTTTTAACTAAACAGTTGAATTTTCAACAATAAACGCTCAATTTTCAACTAAAAATGTAATAATTGCTATTTCAATTAAAAATTTCAAATTTTTAATTAAAAACAGTTGCAATCACCCTTCAAAAAATTAAATTTCAACCAAATAAATAAATTTTTTAATGAAGAAGAAAGAAAAATTTCAACAAAATTATAATTTAAGGCGAAAAATAATTTTGTATACAAAATAAAAAATGTCGAATAACTATTCATTACTTAACTGTTTTCTTTGCTTATTTTAATTTCTATAAATATAATTTTCATATAGGATTCTTGAGAAAAATTCACAAACTTTTCAATATTTCAGGTATGTCAAATAAAAATTTCAACAAAAAATATTATTATCAACCAAACACTAACTGAGATATTTTTATAATTTCATTCCTAAAATCTATTCCCTTAGGTCAAACATGGTACAAAAATATCATAAAATTTAAAAAATGACCAACTATTTACAAGAATTTTTAAAATAAAAATCACTGTGTATCATATTCAAATAAAATTTGGGAATACTTATAAAAAGGTATAAATATTTTTCATTTTCAAAATTAATTTATGCAGAGTTCAGTTTTTATTTGAAATTTCACGACGGTTTTTTGTACCATGTTTGACCCTATCAGGGCACCATCAAAGAAAAATATTCAGAAAAAGATATTTCTTCATTAAATAAATTTTGTTAAATTTATTTTACAATTATTCGCAATTAATTTCCAATTACAATTATTTCACAATAAAAATAAAATTGTGAAAAATTAATTTTGTAATGTTCTGATAAATATTTGTAGACATTGAAGGTTTTATAAAGTTTTTATATGTTAAGAAAGCATATGAGGACAAGTTAATAATTTTTTGGCTTTTTCTCTTGAAATCCCCAAAATTGTGATTATAGCCTAAAATATCATGAACGGAAGGTAATTATCAGAGTATACATTAAAACCGTTGATTAATGTAATAAATTAAAAATTGTATAAAATTCAAAATTTTATAATTAATTTCATTCTAATTTAAATAATTAAATTAATTAATTATTTCAATTTTAATTTAATTTTTTTAATTCATTTAATTTTATAAATTGCTTCCGTTTTCGGTACCGATCGTGAGAGAACTCTTTTGTGTCAAGTGTTGGTTTTTTGGCTTTGGTGAAGGGAATCAGCGTGTGTGGATGCAGAAAGGGCAGTGAGTGAGGAGATCAGGGGTAAAGGAAGAAGGGTGAGTGAAGGCAAGGGTGTAAAGTGTGAAAGTAAGTTGTGAGAAAGGGAAATTGGAGCGCGTGAGTTTTGAGGTTAGGAGTAGAAAACTAGTTGCGGGGTAAGGGGTAGGCGAGTAAAGAGCGGGAAACGTCGCGGAATACTGGGCAAGGTAGGATACTAGGATGCCGACGGTACGAAGCCCACAATCGGGCGCCAGAGGGCAGGTAAATGATGAAACAAGAGGTGAGATGGTTGAGAGCGCGGTTAGTGGGGAGAAGGGGGATGTTGACAGTAGCTGTGAAGAGACGTTAGAGACGCCGACCAGGGTTTCGACGCCAGAGCGAAGGGATTCAGGTACGGGCCATCAACGCGGGAGGCCCTCTAACCTACAGCGGCTTAACAAGCTAGGCAGCGCGGGTTCGAATAAGAGTTTGGACGAATGGCGAAAAAAAGTGAGCGCGACTAGTAGTGAAGGGGAAGAAAAAAGAAAAAGAGAGGAAGGGGACGATGTAGAAAGGGACAAGGAAAGCAAGAAGGTTAGGACTAAACTCACTAAACGAAAAACACCAGAAAGAGATAGGGGGGACGGAGGAATTTTTGAAAAATTAGAGGCTCTCATAAAAGGGTTCAGAGAGGAAACAAGGAAGAGACTAGATGATATGAATAGGGATATGAATAGGCAGGGGAAAGACGTAAGGGGGGAAGTGAGAAAAGTAAGAGAAAAGTGGGAAGAGTGGGATAAACTCTGGAAAGAGGAGAAGGACAAGGTATGGGGTGAATTAGAGAGTATAGAGAATAGACAGAAAGAGGATGACGAAAAGAGAAATAGTCAGATAAAACAGTTGGAAGAAATAGTAAACAACTTAGAAATGAGGAATGAGCATATGGGGAAAGAAACAGAGGGTGCGGAAATAGGAGAAGGGAGTAGTAGGAACGTGCAAAATGAGAATGAAAGATTAAAGAAGAGACTAAGTGACATTGAAAGGAGATTGGAAGGGGAAGAAAGTGCAAAGAGCAAAAATAACATAGTAGTTAAGGGATTGACAGTAGAGAGTGAAAAGGGGGAAGTGGAAATCAAAAATCTTTTGAGAGATATTGGAGTTCAGGTAAGGGTAGAAGGAGTTAAGAGAATAGGTGGGACGAAGGAAGGAAAAGGAGGAATGTTTATAGTAAAAGTAGGGAGTGAGGACGAAAAAAAGAAAATTATTGAGAACAAAAAATTATTGAAAGGAAGAAGGGAAAGAATTGAAGAGGATTTGACTTGGAGGGAGAGGAAAAGGAAATGGCAGATAGAGCAGAGGGCATGGGTTGAGAAGAAAAAGGGGCGCATGGTATGGATAGGGAGAGACAGATTATGGATAAATGGGGAGGAATGGTTCTGGGACGAAGAATTAGAAGAAATAAGGGAAAAGGGAAAAAGAGTTGAGAAAGGTAGAAAAAAGGAAGATGCAAAAGAGGTTAGAGATCAAACAGAGGGGTTTCCAAAAAGCAAGGCGGAAGAAAAGTGAGAAGGATAGGTGAGGGAAGGGAGGAGAAAAACGTGAAAATAGCTTTCTGGAATGTTTCAGGCTTGAAGAACAAGAATGAAGGTTTTTTGCGGGAGTTAGAAAAGTGGGATGTGATTATGATGAGTGAAACCTGGGTCGATGAGAAGGATTGGAAGGGGGTGAAAAGGAGGTTACCTAAAGGTTATGTGTGGACAATGCAAGAAGCAAGAAAGGAACACGTTAAAGGTAGAGGGATGGGCGGCATGGTCTCAGGGATGAGAAAAGAATTGTCAATAAAAGGGAGAATAGAGGAGGACAGGGAGGAAAAGGATGGTACAATGGTAAGAAGGATAATAATTGGAAAAGTCAAAATAGCGGTGGTTTGTGTATATAGAAGAAGAGGGGAAGAGGAAGGTTGGAGAGTAATAAGGAGATGGATGGAGGAAAAGAAGGAAGAGTTGGTTCTGATAGGAGGTGACTTCAATGCCTGGACTGGCGAGCAAGGGGGAGGGACTTGGGATGAAGAAAAGGAAACCTACATAAGGAGCTCCAAACATAGAGAGATAGATCGGGAGGGGAGGAGGTTACTAGACGTAATAGGAGAAACAGGATGGTTTATTTGTAATGGCAACATGAAAGGAGATGAAAAAGGAGAG